>JALPQI010002485.1:0-90349 GCA_025490895.1 Thaumatotibia leucotreta
AGGTATTTTCACAACTTTCGATAATACACTTCTGTGTTCATATAGTTAGTCATATTGTGTAACGGAGTGTCACATTTTGTTTTATGAAGGTCTTCTCTTAGTTTTATATAAAGTTTAACTTACTTTCATCCTTCAGCGCTTCCTTCAACCTCTCTATCTCCTGGTCAACCTTAGCCCTCGCTTCCTGCAAGTGCTGTCTCTTGGCAGCGTGCTGAGGCAGCATCAGCGCGGGAGATGAGAACAGGTGGTCTACGGACGATGAGAGTGCAGATAGGGACGTGAGGAGGGAAGATTGGCAGAGGGGCGAGGAAATTGATGGAGCCGTTATCTGCAAAGGAATTTTAAATAAGATCCACAAGGAAAGGAACTGTTGAATACAAAAGCTGGTACGTTTGTCAAAATTCTAAGCAAGCGACTAAGAAAAGAATCGCTACTGATTCAAGTATATAAGGCGATTAGGAATCAGTTTTTTCATACCACTGGCACACAAGCATACAGGCTTACGGCAGTACCATCAAACGGACTTTATGCTTGTGTACCATGTCACTGTAGCCTATGGACGCCTGAACGCCAAGAGGTTCACATGCATATTGCCAACCCTTTAAAAGATGGTATGGAGATGTTTTTAATTTATTGGCTAATTATGGGTCTCTCGAGCGTGGCGTGTGCGGCATGGTGTCCATTTTAAACAAATACCAAATATGGGTGAGTATGCATTGGATACTCAACAATTACCACCTAATGAACTCAGCAATTACCGTCTATACGCATAGTTAATAGAAGAGGCCTACGTCCAGCATTGGACTAACATAGGACGATGATGACGATGATGATACTCAGCAATCAGGCCTTACACTTACCTCAGCAGTGGTGAGTAGATTCTGTGCAGCGTCAGCCAGCCTGGAGCCCTGGGCGTCCAGCTCTGCCGCCGCCGGCCCTTCCACACCCTGCGCCAGGTCGTATACCTTCTCGAGAAGTTCTGATGTCTTCTGACATGTGGACTTCGTCAGGTCAATAATCTGACATGAGACAAAATTAATAAAAATATAAAAATTAAGAACACGAAATAGTTACGTGGAACACATTGACAGCCAACACAAAAAAGGCACGAAGGATGTCGAGTTGTGGAAAATGCTCTGTTAAACTAACTAACTAGACAGCCAACAGGCAGCCTTATCGTTGATGAAATATCTCTTCCAGAACACAACGTGAGGGTATGTGATATTGCCATCGTGAAAAAAATGGTTGACCCACGTTTACATCTTACTTCTAGATAAATAAATAAAAAGGTGAAAGACATTTTTTCAAACAATATCCAGAAAACATAAAATAATGCTACAGGTGCTGGTAGAGATGAATACGAGTATTTATGTACCTACTTTTGAAGTATTTTATAATAAGAGGTGAAAAATCCGTCAAGTTAGAAGTTGGATAAGGGTTTAGAATCTATAGGATTGTGCAAGCAAACCTGGTCTTCCTTCGCAGCATTCGCGCGAGGATTGAAGGTATAAACGAGCTTGCCTGATGCCTTTGTATACTTTTCCACGGCTTCCTGCATTTCCTGAAACATACAACAAATAAAATGCTATCATTAGATTCATTAGGCTATCCAATTTGACCCATATCGCAGATCTAAAACATGACTAAGTTTGTGCCTGAGATACGGAAACGGTGCGGAGGGGTAAGAACCGATGTGAGGATATAATTATGTAGTATGTATGATATACCCAGTGACCGGTTTATTAGGTTCCCCTCAGCGAAATTTGTCGAATAAAAAAATTCCGGGTGTGACTGTGACTATAACATTTCATATAACAGTCAACAGGTCAACACTATTAGATTGTACATATAGGAACATATTTTTGAAGCAGAAACATGGCAATATAATTAAAGTTTATTTTTCAAGTTACTACTCGCCATCCGACAGTCGAAGGTGGGTCATCAGCAAGTTAGATAGACAACTTGCCAAAGAGGCGGCTATAGTTGAGGCCTGGGGGGCCAGTACGATCCCAGAAGGGCCAATGCAGGTGGACCAAGAGGTACAGAATCTTGACGACGCTCTGGGCCGTGTGTGCGACGCGTCGATGCCTAGAGCCAAACCTTCGCTGCCGAAGCGTCGGATGTACTGGTGGCGACCAGAACTCAGCGAACTGCGGAATGCTTGCGTAACTGCGCGCCGCCAGTACTCAAGATACAGAAGGAGGCAAACGAGGGAACAGGGGGAAGAAGATGCCCTGTATAACAACTATAGGGCCGCTCGCAAGACTCTTCAGACGGCCATAGCTCAAGCGAAGGAGGCGGCTTGGGAGGAGTGGCTCGAGTCCCTCAATAGGGATCCATGGGGCAGACCGTATAAGTCCGTGAGGCAAAAGCTCCGGCCTTGGGCTCCCCCTTTGACAACTAGTCTCGAGCCAGAACTTGTAAACCGGGTCGTAGGCGTCCTCTTTCCCGAAAGGGGTGAATTTATCCCGCCAGCAATGGCACCTGCATCTAGCCCACTAGTGGAGGCGGAAGTACTGCCGGTGACGGAAGCTGAGCTCACCGTTGCAGTCCACAAACTCCGCTCCAAGAAGACGGCCCCGGACCAGACGGCATTCCCGGACGCGCTCTGGCTATAGCACTGAGTGAACTGGAGAAACGAGTCGGAGACCTGTTCACTGCTTGCATGACCCAGGGGCGGTTCCCCCAAAGGTGGAAAACTGGCAAGTTGGTGCTTTTCCGAAAGGATGGGCGTCCTCCTGATCAGCCGTCGGCCTACCGCCCTATCGTGCTGCTCGACGAGATGGGAAAGCTCTTTGAGCGTATAATCGCCACTCGTCTCGTCAGGAGCATGCAGCCGGGATTGAGCGACCGCCAGTATGGCTTTCGTCCGCTCCGTTCGACGCTGGACGCCATTGCCAAAGTTAGGGACTTTGCGCAGGAGGCAGTTTTCCAGGGCGGGGTTGTGATGTCTGTGTCCCTGGACATCTCTAATGCCTTCAACACCCTGCCCTGGGAAACAATAAAGGCGGCACTGAAATACCACAACGTGCCCAATTACCTACAAGACCTCGTGGCGGACTACTTTGCCGGGCGCGTTGTGGTTTTTCCAACCAAAACTGGGGTTGGCAGGCGGGAAATGTCGTGCGGTGTTCCACAGGGCTCAGTCTTGGGCCCTCTTCCGTTGAACATCGGTTACGACTGGGTCCTTCGTGGTGCCATTATACGGGGTATTAGCGTCACGTGTTACGCGGACGACACCCTCGTTTCGGCCCGTGGCAGGACGCATCGCGAGGCGGCGTACATCGCGACGGCAGGGGTGGCACACGTGGTGCACCGCATCCGCGCTCTGGGCCTAGAGGTGGCTCTCCATAAATCTGAGGCCCTAGTGTTCCATGGGCCTCGGAATGCACCACCACCAGGGACCGTAATCACAGTCGGATGAACTTCCATCGCCGTCGGGTCGTCTATGAAGTACCTGGGAGTCATCCTCGACGGTCGATGGAAGTTCGACGAGCACTTCCGGCGCTTGGCCCCAAGAATTATGGCAGCAGCTGGTGCTCTTGGTCGGATTCTCCCAAACAAAGGAGGACCAAAAGGTGCGAGCAGGCGCCTGTATGTGGCGGTGGTACGCTCGATGGCGCTGTATGGAGCGCCAATATGGGCGGACAAGCTGAGTGCTCGGAGCACGGCCCAACTGCGGAGACCCCAGCGGGCCATAGCACTCAAGGTGGCTCGAGCATACCGCACCTGCTCATACATTAGCGCTTGCCTGATAGCGGGGTGCCCACCCTGGGACCTTGAGGCAGAAACTCTGGCAGAGGTTTATTGGAGGGTGAAGGAGGCCAGAGCGAGTGACAACTATCCCGCTCCGCAAGAAGTCCGCAAGTGGAGGGAAGAGTCCAGAAACGGCCTCTTTGAAAAGTGGGAGGAGAGATTAGAGATCCCGGGAGCTAGCCGGGAACTAGTGGAAGCCGTTCAACCCGTCCTTAAAAAATGGGTTGACCGTAAACACGGCACACCAACATACCACCTCACACAGATGCTCACGGGGCACGGTTGCGTCAGTAAATACCTGTGTGAGGTGGTAAGGCGAGAGGCAAACCCGAATTGCCACCATTGTGGAGGAGGGGTCGTGGACACAGCCTACCACACGCGCGTCGAGTGCCCTGCATGGGCGGAGCCTCGCGCTGCTTTGTCTGCGGCCGTAGGAGGAGACCTGTCCTTGTCGGCTTTGGCGAGGCGAATGGTCGAGGCCAAGGAGGCCTGGGAGGCAGTGGCCACCTTCTGCGCGGAAGTCATGGCGCAGAAGGAGGTGGCAGAGCGTGCGCGAGAGGACGACGCAGATGCGCCCCCTCAGCACCGAAGAAGAACAGGGCGGCGGCGCAGAGCCTTTGCAGGCCGAATGCAGCTGCCGTAGAGAGGGACCTGCGGGTGATAGGCCGGGAGTCCCGTCATCCGCCCTGAGAGGTCCCGAGCCGGATAGCCCTCAAGTGTTCCGAGGTGGCTGTCGGCGGAGTAGGCTACTGAAGCAGCCAACAAGACGGGCCCGCAAGGGCAACACTCGCGGGGTTCTCGGAGGTGTGCAGCAGCGTTCCCGAAGCCCCGCACATAGAGCGAGCGGTGGGACACCCCAGGGGTTTAGTCCGTGCGAGTCGGACATAACCACCCGGTTGCTCCCGGGCCGGGTGGTATCCATAAAGGATTCCCCTGGGTTAACAAAAAAAAAAAAAAAAGGAGACTCGCCATGAGAATCCATACATTGATCACTGGTTATAACACAAGTACCTACGCGTCGTTCTCTGGAACAAGACTATGATTTCGGACTAGCTATACCTTTTCTTTTCCGCTATTGTCTCCACTGCTTATTGCTTTAGTGGCTTCACATAGCTCCTGCAATTGTTCGAGAAGCTTGGAGCGAGCCGCTTGGTCCTTTCCGGATGGCAAAGTCTTTGCATCTGAAAAAAGAGGATCATATTGTTAAAAGCATATAGCAAGCTTAGCAAGCTAAGCCTATTGCAACTCGTGGACAATGGTACCTCTAGAGACAGACTTCAACTTTACTGTGCTATATGCATTGAGAAATTACTAATAACCGCTCTGTTTAAGTTACAGATTGTAATGATAAAAGCACCGCCAAAGGCAAGAGGTGTAAAAAATGTGGTTCCCAAAGTTGCTAGCCAGTATTCAGGAGTCATAGGGCGTTTGTGCACTATACTGACTTTTACCGTCCGGTAGTCCGGTTTTTTACCCGGTTATATGCCACGCTATTAAATGTATATAGTAGCTTGTGCACTATACGTAATTTTACCGTCCGACATTTTACTTTTCCCCATTCCGGACAGTATTTTTCCGATCCGAGATGACAGCTATGAAAAACGTGTTAATGCTTGTGCACTGCGTCCGGAATTGCACTGACTTTTACCGTCCCCGATAGTCCGATTTTACAAGACGGACAAGTGCACAAGCCAATCATTCGTTTTTTTCATGCTACTATGCCGCACCTCCGAGTAAAAAGACGGACAATTGCACAAGCCAATCATGCGTTTTTTTCATGCCATATCGGACCATGAAAACTCGATCTGCCGGACAGTAAAATTCATTGTGGTGCACAATTGCCCATACAGTTGGCATTTTCTTCTTATACATGTTCATTTTAGTAAATTACCTTTGATTAAGTCTGGCACAAGCTCCTGTATGGTAGCGGTGGCTGATTCAGCAAGCACATAATCTGGATTCTCATGATCTGTTAAAAAAATATGACGAGTCATTAATGTTATTATTTTTGATATGGGAAATTTGAGAACAAGGTAAACAATTTATGTTACTACGCGCAACATGTTTTGGAGAGTTAGGTCTCTATTATCAAGTGAGCCTGGAGCCCACCCGTCGCGCGTAGCGAGTAAATATCTTATTTTAAAATGTGATATTTTAAATTCGTTTCAACAAAAGTCCTCCTGTTTAAACAATTGCTCTATTTTTCAAAGTCAAAGTAGATCTGATGTGATCCGTGTGTGAGCAACACTTACCTCTAGTAGCTGTCAGAAGAGTAGCAATGGCGGCGTTCAGCGTCGCCAGCTTGTCAGCCAGCCTGGCCTGCAGCAGGGCGGCTTGAGGCGGAGCCAGAGGAGCCACTTTTCCGGTCTGGAATAACCAATTCTTGTTTATTTATTTATTTACAAAATAACATTTATACCATTACAGCAAAGCCAGTGCGGCATAAACATAAACATATAATACAATGAACACAATTTAAAGTAAAACTTATGATATAGTGCTCGCAGGCATCACACTTTCCGCTACCCTCTTACACTCTGTTATCAGTCGTCCGATCGAGCTCGCAAACAGATCACACTGTGATAAAAGTGCCAACGCCAGTAAATAGCAACAAAAACTCATTATGAGTTTAAAGAAGCTTAATTATGCATTTCTTTAACAACTGCCATAAAACAGTATTCGGTTAAGAGAGTGACAAAGTTTCCATAACTTGCTTCAATTTTACAAATTTAATATCCATCTATAGACGATCTCGATCACCCTCTCAATTTTGGGACTCACCGAACTCATCATTCATCTGGTGAAATTCGAATAGTCGAGCAAACCTGTTTTTGACCTACGCACTATGTGATATTTACATAAGGTTGTCATTTCGATGAATAGTTAGATCGGGTTTCACCAGGCAACCGTCGGTCTGTTTTTTTACAATAAACTGGTTGAGACGTAGGTACTCGTAGGGTAAAACGAAAAAAATAAAATTTAGGCCCTTGACTTTTGACCTTAACCTTGACTTTCATTAGGGTAACGGTCACATGCCGAATTTTCGTAGTTAGCAGAAGGCCTACCTGATGTAGCCACGAATCTCACCTTTTTCAACTCTTCTACTGCACTGTCGAGAGCGGTTTGCGCTGCAGAGCGAGAAGCGACGAATTTCAGTCTATTTTTCTCTTTCTCTGCTGACATGGTTTTCCCAGCAGCATTGAGCTGCTTTGAATCTTCTGTAAAACAGTCATTATAGTAGTTTAAGTATACCTAAAGGATGGTGTTCATAAGTATAGACCTGAACCCTCGAATAGGGTAATTAGAAATACAAAATGATGATGTCTAATCATTCGTAAGAATTATGTTGTTATCTAAAAGGTTGCTCTGGGTAAGCTAGATTTATTTTAGTTACGGTATCGTCACATTGTGATAATGAGCACCCTGGTTACCACTTGTTATCTCCTAGTCTACTCTTCCAAATTCTAATACTGCTCTAACAAGGTCCCACCTAGCAGCTGACTTCTAGTCTATTGAATTTCACTATCGGTTCCCTCACAGCTTCATCAAAGGTCTCTGATGCCCCTGCTAATCTGTTCCTACCATCTAATAAGCAGAAATGTACAGTAGAAAAGTGGCTCACTAATCTGCAGCCTGCACAAGCAATCTTGTATCATACTCTTAGATTAATAATAATATTTAATAATATTTTAGCTTATATAATGTCCCACTGCTGGGCACAGGCATCTTCTCATATATGAGAGGGATTGGGCTATAGTCCCCACGCTGGCTCTAAGCGGGTTGGGAATTTCACATACACCTTTGAATGTCTTCGCGGATGTATGCAGGTTTCCCCACGATGTTTTCCTTCACCGAAAGCTAATGGTGAATATCATCTGATATTCCGTACATAAGTTTCGGAAAAACTCATTGGTACGAGCCAGGATTTGAACCCACGACCTCCGGATTGAAAGTCAAACGTCAAAACCACTGAGCCACCACCGCTGTCTTACATTATTCATTGAAATTCACTCTTAGATTATTCATTGAGATTCAAATACTCGAATCTTTATTCTATTACCTTCTAGTCCATTGATCGTCGCCATCAGCTCCTTGACTGCTTCATCGAAGCTTTTCCTCTGCTGCCCCAACAGGTCTGCTCCAACGAGCTGATGAGTGGCTGTGTCCAGTTGGGATATCGCTCGAGACAGGTCTGTGGCAGCTTGGTGGAGCGCAGAGCGGCATTGTGAGGTGTTAAGTGTCGATGCTGTCACCTGATAGAGGTTAACTTTTACACAACACTTGAAAAAGGAAAGAATAAGTTTCATAGTCAAGAAATTTGTAACAAAAGAAACAAGGTTTTTGTAACAAAAAACTTGCTAACATTTGCTTGATATGCTTTGGGGCACTCAAGCGTCTAGGACTTATCAGATTTAGAGTATATTCGGAAAGGAAAAGGAACGTGAGACATATGGAAATATTGGGGGTGTTTTGCTATCAGACGCTTTAATTTTCCGCAGAGTCTATGCGAAAATGGTTTTCAAAATGCCACAATGTGTATTTTAGATTTTTTTTATACAGCTCCCTCACATCTGAACAGAAAATACCATACCATGGAATTTAGAAATTGTAGTTTAATTATACTGGCTTTGTCTTATGCTAATATTGCCAACCCAAAAAGAGGTATGGATGTACTTTTTCTTGGTTTTTACTGACGAACTGGTTTGCCAGACTATAGGTACGATCGAGTAATTTAATTTCCTACCCATTTCGTACTTTGTCATAGTAGCTGTAATATGACAGTCCTAGCAGCTTTCATATTGATTGTCACTGTGACAAGGTACGAAATGGGTAGGAAATTAAATTCCTCGACTGTACCTGAGCAGTTGCTCTCAACGCAGCAGCAGCCCGTTCCACCCTCTGCGCTTTCTCGTCCACAGCCTTGTTCCGGAAGTCGTTGGGATGGTTCTTGACTAGCTTGTCCACTGCTTCCACCATCATGGACGAGCGGTCGAACACGTTGTCAGCTTTGTGGAGTACCTGTTAAGGAGTTTATAATTAAAAAGAAGTATAAAAAAGTCTGAAGAGTTTGGTCATTGGCCGAAGATTGAATTCAGGTCAGAAGTAAGGTAGGAGTAAAACACGAGCGTAAGGTAGTGGATCTCACTCGAATCAGAAGTAAGCAAACATTGAAACTACTAAAATTACAAAAAACCTACTACTACACAAAAACCTACTACAAAAAATCTTATAGTTAATTCGCTGTTAGTTCCCAATAATGCACAGGCACACAGCTACGGCACAGCCAGCTTTAAAAAAATGTTTAAAATTATTAGAGGTCACTGTATGTGTTGGATACTATGCGATATTGTTTATGACTCCTATATTTATATTTTAGAAAATTAGTACTTAACGTAAAAGATCGTTTATAATTTATACACAGTTAGCAACGCGCTGGTGTCACTTACCTGTTCCTGATTCTTTTGAGCTGGAGTAATTGGTGTGCACTCAAAACCTAGCCTGCTAGAAGATTTAGCGTACTGGTCTGCAACAGTTTTCAGTACCTGGAACAATATTGTAAACCTTAGAATCCTTAGACGACTTAATGTTTTCAACGCTTTTCTTGTCTCATTGGAATGTGGCGTAGACGCTAAAGTCTCTAGGAGTTAATAGCCAAAATAAACCTTAAGTGACGGCAGGACAATTGCTTTGATATTTACTAAAAGATGATGTCATACACTAAAGAAAATTCGAAGTCAAGCTTATGAATCGGAGATAGAATTCGAACCCACCTCCTTAGTTTTTGCGGCTAATGTCTAAACCACTCGGCCATTTGGTTTGGGAAGAGTAAAAACTTCTCATGTATATTCTGATAAGGCTAGGTACCTTTATGCAATATCTTACCCCAGGGTTCCCGCCATTGATCCCTTCAGCGAGAGCATTGGTAGCGGCGCAAAGAGCTGCCAACTCTCGCATCAAAGCTTGGGTTTCTGCATCGTCTTTACCGCCTTTCAATACTCTGACGTCTGTAAAAAATCAGAATAGTATACCAAGAGCCTCATTCTCAGAGAGAAAAAAAATTGTACGTGCAAAGAAGTGGCGAGTTCATAAAATCATAAAAGAGTTTTCTGTACTCATACCTTGAACAACTTCTGGCAATAATCGTTCTATGATGCCCATGGATAGCTCAGCATTGCCATGGTCAATGTCCTCCGGTTCTGCAACAAATATTTTTGTTATTAATGACCTTTCTGAATCTCTTGTCAGCTCGTCATTTGTTGAGGGGTAAATGGGGTTCGTCACTAAAGATATTCAAGAACATGTGTAGTGCAAAATCCTTTCCCTTTCTCTTCTCTCAGGCTTTTCACGGAAACGCCCAAATTAATCTTCCTGTCTCAATTAGCTTCAGTGCAATATATACTGAAGTTCTTTGTAGCAGTAACAGCAATATGAATTCGGATGTTTCCGTGAAAAGCCGAAGAGAAAGAATTTTGCACTACATCTGTACAAGTTTTTAATTGATCGGTAACGGGCACCCCTGGGGTTGCAGGCGCCTATAGGCTCCGGTGACTGCTTTCTATCAGGCGGGCCGTATGCTTGTTTGCCACTGACGTGGTATGAAAAAAAACTTACCACGAGCGTAAGAAGCAGTCATCAAGCCAGCAATGGCAGCATTTAGCGCAGCAAGCTTGTTCGCCAGCGATTGTTGGAGCTTCTTCTCTTCTGCTGGTGACAGTACCATCGATGGTAAAGGCTGCAATCAAATTTGATTCATCAAAATCTTCGATATTAGCTGTCTGTTAATGTCGATCACTATATACGTTCGTCTTTTATTAATATAGTTAGTAGGTAAAAGACAGGAAGAATATCTCGCAGTGACATGCCATCGCACAAATCATGTGATAAGTCTACTGATATTCTATTTTAGACATCAAGAGAGACGATGGTGAAGTTTACTCAAAAGAGAAAGAGAGGTGAGAAAATACTCTAGTGCTCTTTAAAAAAAGGAGTAAACGTAAATTCATGTACTGTCTAAAGCACACATATCGTGATCGTCCATAGGCTACGGTAGCTAGTCATCGAATGAACCGTATGCTTGATGAACTTTATGGTATAAAAACGAGGGGACGTTTATTCGTGTAATTTTCATGATCACCACTATAATTAGAGATTGCAATATAACAGTGCTTTCAATTCAGCTGTTTCCGGTGCGGATAGAGCCACTTATAATTGATACAGTACCTTAAATAAATAAAAGTATTGTACCTGATATATAGCATCTTCGGCACGTGTCAGGGCTCCATAAAGTTCTATCCGTTTGTTTTCGAGACTGACTTCCAGTTTGGATGTCTCCAACTCGCCAGAAGCTGTCGATAAAACAGTAAGAGGAATGACTTGATACCTAGATATTAAGGCCCTAGAGCCTGATACTTAAACTTTTAACTTGCAATACACTTGGATGTTTCTTTTTAAGGGCTTTAATCACGTCATATGATTTTGACCTGTTTTAGACCCCCCCATCCCCCATGGTGATATTTGGCGATATTTTCTGGATCCCCCCCCCCCCCCCTAGCCAATATGACGTGTAATTTTTTGCCAACTCAACTTAAATTTACGTACGTTTTTGCCAACAACGAGGTAAATGTTCGCGAAGTTTTAAAACTTAGTATTTAAAACGTGTTTTATAAAAAAAGTCAAGATTTTTTACTGACTATAATGCTGTTCAGCAGATTCGAGAGTAACAAAAAATTACACGTGATTTGTTCGATGACCCCCCCTCCCCTATGGTGATAATTGGTGATTTTTTCTTGACCCCCCCCCCACCCCTATACAGTATGACGTGATTAATGGACAAGCCCTAATGCCATTAGGTAATTAAACAAAAACTTTCGCTTGTATAACATGTTTTTTGGGAAATAGGCCCATGCCAACATGTCAATAATATTATTTTGCCTAATCTACTTGTACCCAAATACAAGCAATTACACTGTTGTCAAAAATACCTCAAATGTTTTGTTCTTGAAAGCGTTCAAGGGAAACTCGAAATTCAACTTTATTTTAGACGTGAATGGAGCGACAAAGAAAGTAATCATGTAACACACGCACGTTCCATGTTGGAAGTATTCGAACACATTTCAAAACAAGTTTTGCAAATTGCAACATACGGAAGCAAAATCCCAACGACAAGCAAAATCTCAAAGTGTGTATATTTATATCTAAGATTTGAAAGAAATACGTCAAACTAACAATAGGTATTTCTATATTTGAAAATCGGAAACTATGCTGCACAAGTTTGTCCTCATCACCACAAATGCGTTTGGTAGATGAGAGTGACAAATACCTGAAGACAAAAGATTAATTAAACCATGGTGTTTCAATATTCGAGTTTCGATATTCGAGATCGGTATTCGAAAAATGCTTACGAATTACAGCAGTCAAATTACCAGAAGGTTCAGCGCAAATCTGGATAGCATTTCTGAGTTTTAGAAGATCTGCATCAGCTTGCGCCTTCAACTTGTCTAGCTTCTGCCTATCATCTTGTGCTTTGCAAACGCCAGGCCAGACTCTAGCCACGTTGTCCAAAGCAGTGCCCAGATTGTCGGTGGATTGAAGAGCCAAGGTCTTGCATGGCGCGACGTGCATTGTAGGAGCAGTCAGCTGAAAGTTTTAGATGAGGCATTACAGAACAACACAAGGTGTAGTCCAGATTCGTTAAGATATCTGCTAACAAAAAACCATTCCTTGATAAAATCGTAAAAAGAATAAGGCTTATGATGCATCAAAGTCAGTTTATGCATAACGATCATGATAATATTAAATAGCTCTTTGCTATAATCAAAACTGTTAAGAAAGCTGAAACCGCAGTCGTTTTGTTTGCTGATGGTTTGAAATAAGATAGAGTGAAGAACATATGTATATTTGGTAATTATTTCACTTGTAACTAACTATCCCTGCCCTCGAATAGGATGAAATTTTACACACGCTCGGAGTTCTGATAACAATGCATCGTATAGTAATTACAAATCCAATATGGCGGCCTCCCCAAGAAGGCGGACTGGCTTTGCTACCGGGAATAGGCGAAAAGCGTGTTTTTAGTTATTTTATCTATTTGGCACAGGTTTACAAGAACTAGGCTCGAAAATTTTGTTTCAGAAACAACAACAGGTCCTGTTGTTTAAAATATAAAAACGTAAGAAAAAGACTAAGCAAATACCTGTACAGCAGTGAGCAAGTCCTGTGCAGACTCGGCAACCTTCGTTCCGCTGACATCTAAATCGTATCCATCCTCGCCTCCGATCTCGGCCGCCAATCCGTATACATGAGCGAGCAGTTCTGAAGTTGTCCCGCAAGCTTTCTTCGTTAAGTCTATAAGCTGTAATGAAACATGTCCAATGATCTCTGCAACTTTTGTTGCTTTATTCCTGAATTCATTTTATAAAGTAACTTTAATAATTTAAAAACTGAGCTATGTTTGCAGTTTCCCTACTTGATCGGATAAAGAACAAAGAAAAGAGCAGGGGGATTAAGGTTATTTACTTACCTTATTCATAAACGTTTGCTAATGTATAAAGCCGCTAAGTATCGTATCGTTTGTCCCTTTCGGTCCTATAAATATGTTCATTAGAGTTAGCTGCTTATTAAGTTAGAAAACGGTTATGAGTTATGAATAAGGGGGTTAAGTGGCAGCGGGCATGGCAGGCTGTACGCAGCTGGAGAAATTGTATGTAAAATTGGTGACGGATGAAGCTGAAGTGACTACGCACTAGAAGATGTGTCACAAAGCTGGTGGCAGGCCATAATTATAAGTTAGATGGACCAACAATCTGCTAGAAATTGCTTGATTGAGTGTGAATATCCGTTTATAGTGAAGAAAGGCTCAGCTATGCTATTCTCTTATTCACACATTCGCTGCGTTCATCAACGAGCTCGACGACGAGACAGCCTTCTTTTCGACGTCGAGCGCAGCGCTGCGAAAAACGGTATTCACTAACGTAGAACAGCTCGTCGTCGAACTGTAGGCAGTAACTCTCGACTCAGTGTAGTTCCAGCTCACGCCGCATTCGTCGCCGAGCGCTAGTGTCGTTTAAAGTGCATTAGTGAATACGATTTTTAGGCTCGACGCTGCCTCAGGGCTGACACAGCGCTGATAACAAGGCGGTTTCTTTAGTGTATAACACTGCTGTTTAGGAACGGATGCTAAGTTTCAAAAGTGTTTGGTTTACTTACCTCATGCTCTTTTGGCTGATTAGCATGTTTGTCCAGGATATAAGTCAGCTTCCCTGACGCTCGTGCATACTCTGCTAATGCTTCATTCGCGTCCTATAAAACAAATTTACAGCTACATATAAAACTTTGGATGTTTCTTATTTAAGAAATAATTACATGATCAAACCATCAATCATTATTTTATCAAGCAATCATATAATGTTTTTGTACTTATTTACATTAAGACAAGTACTTACTTTTGGTGCATTTAATTACAGAGTGCATGAAAAAAACTAAATGTCTATTTGGATGCTTTCGAGAGTAAAAATATTATTATTTGCTTTAATTACTTAGGTTGGATACGTTATATTATTTATTATGTCCATTAAAAAAAAACACGATAAAGTGCCACAAGCACCAGAAGTAGGCCTCGTGATGTTACTGAATGATTCTTGTACAATTATTCACGTGTAATATTGTACCTATATTTCGTCGTAGAGGTAGATTTTTTTATATTTGCATCCATATTTTTAATTATAATAAAAAAAAAACAATACATGTTTTCTAGGAAAGATGCCTATTGTTTAGAAAACAATTTACGAAAATTTCAGTTTGCAAGCGAAACGCTGCAAATTAAAATCCTACAACAGCCTTAAAAGGGATTGCGCTGTTAATCTCTCACGCTGATAAAGAGAATCGACTTAAATAAAAAATTGTTAAAAATGTCTTATTTGGGCCTAATAAAGTTAGATTTCAAAGAAATATTTTTTTAATACAATGTTTTAATAATTCATGTGGTAACGGGTTAAATGAGCGAGAGGTCTTTAGAAAATATTCAGGATGCAGTGTTTTACCTCTCCATTCTTAAGATTGACTCCAAGCGCACGTATGGCGTCACACAGGGCTCTGGTATCGGCCCGGATTTGTTCCTGTTTCTCCGGCAAATACTTGGAGGATGTATATTTTATCTCTGTGAAAGACAATAATACAATACCGTTACTTTAATTATTCGTTAATATTAACCATGTTCTGAAGATGTATGGATATATTTTCCCGTATTTATGAAAAGTTGCATTGAACCTTGTGATGTGCGCATAGCATAACATATAATATATTATATGGCTACATTAATTAGATGTAACATATATGTCGATTCTTACCTTCAACGACGTCAGGTGCATAGGACGCAACTTTAACCAACGCGACTTGGGCGGTGTCATAATCTGGATTGTCGCTATCTATAAAAGAGGAGAAAAGAATTTTATTATACTTAGTGTTACATTCCCTTATTCTTCAAATCAAAACCAATTATTTTTTGCCAAAATTTTGCATTGAGGTCGATAACTCATGATCAACACATCATCAACAAGAAGTTAGCAATCACATAAATAGGTAAGAATTGATTTTAATAAAGAAAATAATAGTAAAGATGTTTTTACGATAAGTTCAAAAGATGGCAGCACAAGCTCTCTAGCTATTCTAGAAAACTGTAAAGTACATATTCTAATAGAAGGTGCAGGCATGTATTGCTTGCTCTTAGACTCCTTAGAGTATGGTCAAAGGCGCCTAGCCTTATAAAGGATTGCATATACTCGAGAAAATTGACTGGTGGTTGCTAAGACCGAGCGGTGCAGTATGCTTAGCACATGATTGGTATGTCAGTATGTCGCCGCGAGATAGATTTTCCATCTTTAATAACTATATGAATAAAAGAGGGATGGACAGTCTATCTCGCGGCGACATATTGTCGCACTAATCCTGTGCTAAGCCTACTGGTATCAGCCGCGAAAGTCTGAGTCTGAAAAGTCTGAGCACGTGGGTTCAATTCCCACCTCGGACGTTGGTAATCTAGGTCGTTTTTTTTTTGGTATATAACATCCAATATTTATAAAATAATTAGTATCTGCCATGGTTTTACCATTCTCATTTCGAAGCCATTTAGACCATTTTAATTACTTATGCTTTTTACATAAAAGTATATAGCAGTAATAAAGCCCCAATGATAGTCATTGAGCTCTCGGTCTGTTGATCGTTTTTTACCTTTGGTAGATGCCAAGAGAGAGGCTATGGCTGCATTGAGTTCCCCTAGGCTGTACCATAAAGGTCGTTGGGGTACTGCCTTTGGTCCCAGATTTGGATTCTGTGAAAAAAAAATTAAAAGTTAACAGCAAATGTTTTAAACTAATACTAGCGTAGTCACTTATGCCGGCATCACACGTAGACAAATATTTAAACAAAGACTTCGAGAAATTGCCACACTTGTTTCAAATGCATGTTCAGTCTACAATGTTACAAAATAAAATGGACAATGGATTTGCTCAACCTACATTAGTAGCTGTACTATTCATCCGCATAAAATTATTACCTTCTCCATGCGCGCCAAACACTGAAATAGCCTAGCAGAAGGCGCGAGTGGATATTGTGTGAAATGTATCAGAAAGCAACTGCTCCAGCAACTAAACTTTGGGCAAGTGTGGCAGCCTACCCACACTTGATTTGAACCCACAACCAGATTGAAAGTCTAACGTCTAAACCACTGGGTAGGATGGCCCTTATTTTTACAATTTTGTAGGTTGCTTGAGCCAGTAAGGGCGCTCTTTTGCCTTTCTTCAAAGGGTTTAGCAGCCTTACCGAACAAGAGGTGCCTTACCCCACGGATGAGGTCAATATTTTAGGTGGTCTACTAGCAGGACCTAAGAATACTCCATGCTTAATATCAGCTCTAGATCTTCTTTTGTTTTAGAGTTATTCAAGATAATGTAAAATATACAGGGTGCCATTGAAAGTGGCATATTTCGTAAACTGTTCAAGTTAGATCAACCAAACAAAATTGTGTTTGATAACAATAAAATAAACTACAAAATGCATATTTTTAATCTGCATCTTGTCCTTATTTTTCATAATAAAAAAAGGGTTTTTGTTTTTTTTTCCATATTTTTTTTTATATCACACGGAGGTACACCTACAAAAAAAATGTGCATACATAGCCACTAATGTCCACTATATACATAAATTAAGATATTTCCATGAATCATCGTGCGTCATGCCAAAAAAAAAACTATTCCAGATGTAGTCGTTACTGGCATACAAATAAAGTACCAGTGCAGTGTGAACATAAGTTAGTGTGTAGGTACACAATCTCTTCTAATAAACTTATTTAGAATAATCAACGACGAAATGTCAAAACTGAGTCGATTGCTCAATAATTTATAGTTAATAATATAAACGGAACTATCTCTTTAAATGAGTTGATATAGAAAACAATTAGCCTTTTCTAATCTTTTATTATTTCAAACAGTAGACCTGTGCATAAGCGACAGTATAATACAGCTAAAAGCTGGAATTGACTATTTACAAATCTAAAGCATCTTTTGCCATATGTAAATATGGCAAAAGATGCTTTAGATTTGTAAATACACCATACACCATAAATTAAAATACATTCGTCCGGTAAATACACTTCGACATCTTCCAAAGTTTCGAAAAGGTCCGATTGTATGTGAATAGGAATGTGAAAACAAATCTCGAAAACAATACTATCTGTCAAATGTTATCAACAATACAATACAATAACTCTTTATATCACCTCAAAGACAAATACAAAACAAATAATAAAATACATGTTTGAAAGAGGTAAACAAAAGGCGGTCTTATCGCTAAAAAGCGATCTCTTCCAGACAACCATGGGTAGAGGAGATAAGAAAGTAAAAGTTGATAGTAGGTGGTGCAAAACTGAGAAAAATGGTCTGATGCTAAGGAATATAATTTTTTTTTTTTTTATTTGTATTTTGTGTTTATATATATATATATATATATATATATATATATACATATATATATATATGTGTATATTTATAGCTATTTGTATTTTGTGTTTATTTTTATATTCCTTAGCATCAGACCATTTTTCTCAGTTTTGCATCAATTCCAGCTTTTAGCTGTATTATACTGTCGCTTATGCACAGGTCCACTGTTTGAAATAATAAAAGATTAGAAAAGGCTAATTGTTTTCTATATCAACTCATTTAAAGAGATAGTTCCGTTTATATTATTAACTATAAATTATTGAGCAATCGACTCAGTTTTGACATTTCGTCGTTGATTATTCTAAATAAGTTTATTAGAAGAGATTGTGTACCTACACACTAACTTAATATGTTCACACTGCACTGGTACTTTATTTGTATGCCAGTAACGACTACATCTGGAATAGTTTTTTTTTTGGCATGACGCACGATGATTTATGGAAATATCTTAATTTATGTATATAGTGGACATTAGTGGCTATGTATGCACATTTTTTTTGTAGGTGTACCTCCGTGTGATATAAAAAAAAATATGGAAAAAAAAACAAAAACCCTTTTTTTATTATGAAAAATAAGGACAAGATGCAGATTAAAAATATGCATTTTGTAGTTTATTTTATTGTTATCAAACACAATTTTGTTTCGTTGATCTAACTTGAACAGTTTACGAAATATGCCACTTTCAATGGCACCCTGTATATTTTACATTATCTTGAATAACTCTAAAACAAAAGAAGATCTAGAGCTGATATTAAGCATGGAGTATTCTTAGGTCCTGCTAGTACACCACCTAAAATATTGACCTCATCCGTGGGGTAAGGCACCTCTTGTTCGGTAAGGCTGCTAAACCCTTTGTATGAAGGTAACCTCTAATTTTTGTCAAAAAAATGTGAAAACAGTGTAAAACATAGTTTACATTTCAAATAATTAAATGAGAGGGTATCCCATAGAAAATTGCAATTGGATGGGCAGAGAGTTCAAACACCCTACAAAATTGTAAAGACTACCCCTACCACTGAGCCATCACCGCTGGTGCATTTCAAGAGAATGTCGGATACGTGACGCTATTTGGCATACTTCTAAGAACGTTAGGAATACAATTTTTGTAGTATCTTAATAACTCGATACTCCTAAAAACATATTTGAACTTAACGCTGGAAAGCGTCCGTTAGGTTTTGACGCGCCCCGACGAGTCTGGTGCCTGCTAAACCGAATTAGGACAGGAGTTGGAAATTGCGCTTCCCTCTGGTACAGATGGGGTTGGTCCGAGTCAGCAGAGTGCCCGTGTGGCTGCCCAGATCAAACAATACATCACATAATATTTGAGTGCCCAATCACCAAATTTAGCGGAAGTACGGCGGATTTCAAAACTCTATCGACGGATGCTGTTGCTTATCTCCAATTAAGTAATTTAAAAATTTAAGTAGAGAACAATGTACTTATGCCATACGATAAATAAATAAATAACTCGATGTTTGTACTGATAAAGAATTCTCGCTCTTTCCATATATTCTTAAAGTAGCTGTCATAGCCGTCACGTTTCCGACAAGGTAGACTTTCTCGTCGAATACACCAGCTCCTACGTACCTGCGTAGGCATAATACTATTTTTTAGTACAGATGGTGCCTTTTTTAGGCTCTAGTGCGAGAACTGTGTAATTTTACGTCAGGTTCAAAACTTCGTAGGGCCATCTGCACTAAAAAACATCGTACGAGACACGTGCAAAAATGAAATTCGTAACTCGTGTCGATTTAAAACAACGCCACCCGTTTCGAATTTCATGTTTTTCTCACTTGTGTCGTGTCGTAATGTACTATTATAATTGGCCTAAATTAATTTCCTAATTTTGTAGAATGCTCCTTTATACTAACTTCCATCATGTTGTCACACGCATCCATGGTTTGTTGTAGACCGATTAGGGACTCCACAAACTGCTGTTGTTTCGCTGTGTTATCGCCTGTGAAAATATATGAAAACATTACTTACTTATTCACGTCTTCCTTTCGAAGAGAAACTAATTATGCCTGGCCAAAACAAGACTTAAAAATATTGACATCCCACGAGCTATCAAACTATCAATGTATCTATTTGACCTTGAACAGCAATCTATTTGTTGATATAGGAGCTACGACTGCTATGATGATACGATATGCTATGAGTAAAGGCATCGGTCTCCTGAGCGATAGATACAGCCAAGCAAATCGTTTCACGTACCTTTTTCACTCTTGTCGCTATGCCAATAAAGGTCAAAAAGTACGCGAATACATTTCCTTTACTGTAAATTGTCGACTAAAGGCGATTTAATATAGTAAGAGAGAAAACAAACTCTGATATTATTTGAGTTTTATAATTATGACTGGCAGAAAAACGTTGTTTGCTAAAACAAACCACTGAATACAAACTCTTCGAGAACAATCCTAATTAAATAATTATTAGTTAAGATACGAGTATGCACAACATTCAACTCACCATCTGCTTTTCCAAGAATAAATTGAAGTTTTTTGGCTTTATTGGTATAATTGTTGGTGGCATCTTGCATTTTCTATAAAAAACAAATATTTAATTATTATAAATGTAAGTACTTTATTTAAGTGGTTATCTAAAATCTCTACCTACGCCTTCATTTTCTATTGAACATTGTATTATCGTTTGGTATTATCCCAAACAATTCTCTTTTCGATTCGATTACCTGCAAGTCATCAGTGCCTATACTTTGATAAATCATCCCTGTAGCTGCTAATAGCTCTTCTATCTCCTTTATAAAGCTAGCTCCTTCTTCATTGCTCTTTGCATTACTTAGTGCTTTCGCATCTGCAATTAGAAAATCATTAGTTTTAGTATCCATCACACTAGTACTAGCATAATTCATCATCGTCATCAATCTTCATACGTCCATCCTTCAAATTGATAGCACATTTACATGAAGGCAGAAACATGTATTATTTCTTCTTTATCTTCTAATGAATGTCACGCGTCGTCTAAGGATTGTCTACCTTACCTTTCCTGCAGCCTTCTAACTTCTTTGATACCTATTTTATTCCTTCTTATTTCAAACACACACCACTTACATCCCTCCATCATATTTATTTTCATAAATTACAATAGTATCATTACCATTTGCTAACTCCGGTACAAGTTCATTGATTGTACTGATGGCATTGTCAGCAGCTGCGTAGTCGATATTATTCGGATCTGAAACAATAAATATTTCAAAATAACATTGAAAACCTTAATAAATATGTTGGACTCTAAAAAGCATGGTTATTTCTTGCATATTATCTGGAACGGGCTTGACAGGACTACCTACTGCCAGTTGGTAGGTTATGGTTTTCTACTGGAAGGATAATTACGGGTTGCTATTATGTATTATCAAACCGGAATCAGAAAGGGATTCGAGAGTACTGTTGACACAACAAATGACACAACATTTACCAAGAAAACAGTTGTTTATAGATATAGTGAGTGATTAATTAATCTATTTACTGTAAGTCTTTGCACTTAAAGTATAATTATACAGGGTGGCTAGTAAAGTAAGTATACCGACAAACTTGAAAGGTGTATTCCTGAACACATTTTGAGGCTATAATGTCATATGAACTTTTCTGGATTCAGCTTAGTTTAAGAGATAATGACATGTTATCCAAAAAACTATTTTCAACACAAGTCACTGAAAAATGCCTGCACGATTAAAATTCTTACTGTAAAAGTTTTCATTTCGACATACACACTGATTAAAGTTAAAGAAAAAGAGAAAAAAGTTTCAGAAAAATGTTAAGCTTAAAAAAAAAATTCAAAAACACTGAAAAAAATATTCTTTCCCTACAATTTATTACTAGTCATGTACAAAAGAAATCAAAATATCACAAAAAAGAAAGAAAAAAAAATTTTTTTTTGTTCGGTAATGACACATGTCACATTTTTTTTTACTTCTTTTGTCATCAAGAATGTATTGGTAAAGTCTGCCGGTATACTCGTTCCCACCCTGTATGAATTATAACTATGAGTATATCCTAGATTGACTTGTACACTGTTGTGTCAACAGTACTTTCGAATCCCATTCCATTCGCGGTTTGATAATAAATACCTATGGGTAGATATATTGAATCGCTGAAGTTTTGATCTGGATGAGAAATTTCAGTGAATTTTTCACTTTCAAATATGCTTATATAATATGACTGTCCGTGTCCTAGTAATAAATTATCCTGTAGTAGTCTTACCAGCATGTGCAGCGGCGAGTCGAGCTATAGCTGCATTGAGTCTGTCCAGTTTGTCTCGAGTTGCACGTTCTAATTTCTTTGTTTCTTCTGGGCTTAATGCTGGTCCTTTATATTTCTGTAAAAATAAGAAGGATAATGTTGAATTAAAAAAACTCGTGGCAATTCACAATTTACGTTTTTCTAATCCCCTATTAACAGTGTCTGTCAGATTTATGTTAGTTGTGTTTTTTTTCTCTCATGACTGGAGAAAAGGATAGTGATAGTTTTAACTAACATTATTATACTTTTAGGTTAGAATTGAAAAATCAGCCCTTAGTAATTTTAAAAACGATCATAATTCGACACTGGAAATTTCAAATGTCGTAAGGGACAAAGGTCCACTTTTCAGGAGAGCCAAAAAACAAAAAACAAAATTTAAAAAAATCGTAACTTGTTACATATTCATCCGAATTCGATGGTTCTTATATACATAGCTACGAAAAAGCTTTATCTTCATTAGACAATTAGGTATATATTTGTAAACTCAATAGTTTCGGAGTTAGTGTCCTTTAAGCCAGAAATTTACTAGACACATGTCCCTTACGCCCCCAAAAATTTCTAGTATTTTTATGGAAATCTGTTACGACAAAAACGAAAACACTACCTCTTTGTCGTAACTGTCAAATAACATGCTACATTACAACTATTTTATGTTGTAAAGTCATTCTAGGTTCCAGATTAATTGAAGTAAGTAGCGTAAAAATGCAAGAAAATATAAAGTTGTGTACTTACAATTGCATTATTTTCATCGACGGAGATCAATTTCTCGTGTAATTTGTTATATTTTAGATAACCCGTTACAATTTATAGGAAATAAATCCAAACATGTTAGGTATGTATATATTTTAGTCAGCTTAGTGTTGTGAGAAGAAGAAAATATATATCTAAAAATTGCTTTTAGAGACCGAAACAAAAACATTTATTAAGAAAAAAATTCTGAATAAGTAATCTAACTGCCTCCGCGAAGATCTATGAGCCTTTTTGATGATACTCGTGCTATTCAGACGTGCGGTCAAAGGAACTATCGAATTAGGTAACGAACCACTGACTGAAAACCTACATTTGTAGCCCAAAAAATGGTTAAGGAGCGTTGAGTTAGTGCAAGCCATTCAAATCGACTGGAAATTATGAAGTGTTTCCTACATTATCAAAACGAAATCAAGGCGTCCTCCTTCCGCACCTGGCAAAATATTTCGGGCAAGCATTGCATTGGGGCTTATACTGAGAAAATGGAATAGTGTCAAGGTACGCTTTATACCAAAAAGCAAGAAAAACGAGTATAGATAATACTCGTTCTAAGGCCTTCAAACCTATTAGTCTAACATCTCTATTTCTTTCACTACTTGGTGGCAAGATCACTAAGTCTAAATCAACATGTTTACCAAAAACTACCCCACTTGACCTGGTTCTTAAGGTCTATAAAAGTAAGTAAGTTAGTAAGTAATTATTTACTGCACCAGTAAGGAAATAACAGAAAGAAACAAAATAAAAAGAAGCTAAGCACACGATACAGGTAACCAAAGCGGCGGTAAAGTCTAGAGAATAAGGAAACAGGTCGGTGTGTATTCCTTGATGTCGAAGGTGCTTTCGATAATAAACTCACAGAAACCATTCTTAATGAAATTAAATCAAAGGGATGAAACCACGACTATATGGGTCCGAAGAGTGCTCTCTAACAGAATAGCTACTCCAACCCTCAAGACACAAATGGACCAATGACCAAAATGATTGTCAAAAATGGCACCACAGGTACAAGTGGGTGAGAGGCCTAAGGTCAGAGTTTGCGTCATGCTGACCAGATCTTAGGCCAGAAAATGGCCTTCATTTTCTAGACAGAAGTCAATATTATGACGATTTCCGCGCATGATTTTTAGGTTTCTGGCCAAATTGATTTCCACACATAATGTAATATTTACATTATGTGTGGAAATCAATTTGGCCAGAAACCTAAAAACCAATAGTATCTATTATCTACATCAACTCGAACAGTCAAGCTGCGATGCTCTCACTAGAATCTCTCAAGGACAACTCTAGTCCAGTGCTGCAAGAATAAATTAAACGCCCTTGACTTTAATGAAGTTACACTTAGATGGGTATTAGATATTCCAATATTGTTGGAAACGAAACAGCAGATGAGTTTACCGGAAAGAACGGCAACACACGCATTGTCAGCCCAGAGCCTTTCTATGTAATCACCAAACCGGAGCCATATTCTCTGCTGAACAAACTAGATATGAAAAGATAAGATAAGAGCAATAGCACAGCTGAAGTCCATCAAAGTAACTCTCACTCGTAAGCTCTTATCCAAGGGTTCAATAACAGAAAACAATAAAGAGCTACTTCAGCTCAAAAGTAACAAAGCCTGTGAAGAATCGAGAATCCTAACTATTAACATAATATGTATAACAATCATGGGTAAGAAAAGAAACAAGATGCAATATGTAGCTACTACCAAAAATCAGAGCAAACTACTGTGCAACGTTGCAACATATTGATTTAAACTATCAATGAATCTACTATGGACCTCCTCCTCCTCTGTTTCTGCAGACCACAAATGCTTAAAGAAGTATTCACCTAGGCGGACCTTATGATGTACACAAAATTGCAGCCTTCAGAATCTGGAATGTTCTGGCTTCGACAAGAATCAGTAATGACTTATAAAAAGGGCTGCGTCAAAATATCATAACTGCTCGGCGCGGCGGATATTAGACCAAAACAACAATAATAAAGATGATAATATGGCAGATGTCCGAACCTTACTACTATAGCCCTATCTCTGACCCATGCAGTGATCATAGCTCATTACACTTTTCAATAGCCTGCTGAGACTGGTTCACGGTTCACGTGTACTACAGAGTAAATTTCTCGAATTGGCAAAAGACAGCTAATTATAAATAAGTCCATGATTCCCAGGGAGATAATAATAAGATTGGGGCAGCTTGTGGCGAGCTGTTCGGCAATAGCGACATCGTCTCAGGCATGTTTTCGTCGGTCGGAGTAGAATCCAAGAAGAACTGTAGGACTCGGCTTGCCTTGATTGGTCGTTGGCCGTCCAGAGAGGAATCGTTAGAGCGATGTATATGCTCCAGGGGTGGAAGTGGAAATGTGCGTGAGTCGCTGATCGATGCTGTATCTATATGGTAGTAAAAATACTGCTCTGCCCTCACCCTTCTTCATGAGACGCCCCGGGTCAAGTCGCGCCGGCACTGTCGCAAGTGCTATAAAAAACTAAACAAAATGTTATAACGTACACAAAAAAACTTTCAAGATTTTTAATATCTTCTTTTTTGAGGCGTAACTCTCATTCATGTACCGTATTTAATGTAGTAACGTATACTTTATAAAATTAAAAGGTGAGTTACGACATCAAACTTTAAAATTATTTTGATTTATATGTACATACGACTCAGTTTATTAAGAGAATAGAGCCATACTATCTTCGAAATTGTGTTGTAACGCACAAAATCCTAAAATATTTGTCCCTTACGCCATTGTGAATTCAAAGTTTCGTATTTATTTCATCAGATAGAATGTCGTAAAGGCACCTTCTTTTGCTGTAGTAACTAATCACATAGGGATTTATGAATAAGAAGGATATACTACGTTGAAAATGGACACGCTATCCCTTCAAATTAAAAATTTGACCCATACAACATTTTTTTTAAAGCAATATGAAGTTACGACAAAATGAATTCACTTCATAACTTCTTTATTTGAAGCGATATCAAAAAGTTAATTATACAGATCGATAGAGATTTTTTTTCTGAGTTCTATGCAATTCAAAGTGTACTTACGACAAAATGTCCCTTACGACATTTGAAATTTCCAGTGTCGATATTAATACATAACTTTCAAAAGAATGTCGTAGCTTGGGCGTAGGTATTATATAATTTGCTGGATACAGTCCTCCTCAATTAAAAATACAGACCTCGAATCTCACATTATCCTAATGAATGCAAGCTGCGTTTGCCAATACGTGGTCTCAAGTACCTTTTTGCACCAGCAACCATTGGTTCTTCGAGCTATGTGTCCGATATAAGTTATATTATATTAGCCTTCACATAATTTATATATTTTATCTATATCAGACTCACATCTTTCAGGATCTTGTCGCAAGAGTCTAGGGATTTCTGTGCTCCGGACATGGCGGTTATAAATCTTAGACGCTTCCGTTCCCTTGCTTCTGGATCATCATCATTGGCGTCACCTGTAAAGTAAGGATATGAACTTTGAATTAATTAACATTTTCTGGAAGTAGAAGACGTAGGAGATGTCAGACAGACACACGCTGGAATATTTTATAAAGCAGTCCCAGGTTTCAATGAGGCAGCACCGTCAAATCGGATAGGTGCTATCTCCAAGCCTGCGATAATTTATAACATAGATTTATATTCGCAAATATTGCAAGTTGAAAATTATAATTATAAGTTTTATATAACTGACATAGCAAAAGCTTACCAAAGCTAGGATTATGGATCGCTGCATCATCATGAAGTTTTTAGTTAGAAGAAGACTAGCTTTCTTCCATTGTTCTCATTATCATGGCTATTGTGGCAATAACCCGCCAGATAAAGGGGAGCTACCACGATCTACATCACTGCCATTGAATAACTGTCAAAAACTGACAAGCCGAACCTAAACTGAATCGCATTTAAGAGGTCATGGTAACCCCTAGAAATAATACCCGTAAATACCTAGTTAGACACATAAAATGAATAAAACTTACCATCTAACGCACTACAGACATTCCTGAGCCTATCCAAAGCCTTCCTCATCTCAGCACTTTGGTTTTTGATGGAATCTGCCCGGTTTCTGCCTTCCGGGTGTTCAAGTAAGGATCTGTAAGCCGCATCCAGGAGTTTCTCTGATGATGCTAGGTCTTCGACGGCTGCTGAAAGTGCGCTTCGGCAGTGGGGCTCGTGGATTGACGGCGCTGTAAGCTGTAGATAAACATTGATACACTGATAAACGGCAGTGGAAACAAAACTGAATAAATAAACATCAGAATTAGCTGTTCTGCAAGCATCGTTTCTTTGATCGTTACGGTCTATGGACGAGTTGATTATTTTGTTGCATTATGGACAATATTCATATCATTTCGATTTTTAGGGTTCCGTAGCCAAAATGGCAAAAACGGAACCCTTATAGATTCGTCATGTCCGTCTGTCCGTCTGTCCGTCTGTCACAGCCGATTTACTCGGAAACTATAAATGCTACAGTAACGAAATTTGGTCAGGATATGTGTTGTATGAACCGCTACAGGATTATGATACTAAATTGTAAAATAAACCATTGGGGTGGGGGCCCTCCATACATGTAACTGAGGGATAGAAATTTTTTTTTAGTTGTATATAAGCGTGTAGGGTATTAATAGAAAGATCTTTGAAAAAGATATGAAGGTTCATAAATCTCATTTTTATTTAAGCAAATCGTTTTCGAGATATCAGCTCTCAAAGTCTGAGAATGTGTCCCCCCCCCCTCTATTTTTTAAACTACGCGATATAAAATTCTAAAAAAAATATATGTTATGCACATTAATAAGCTCTAACAATGATTTTTGGTTTGATTAAATTATCCCTTATAGTTTTTGAGGTAGGTTGATTTAACTGTATTTTTTTAATAATAAATTGATAATGGTACGGAACCCTTCGCGCGCGAGTCCGACTCGCACTTGGCCGGTTTTTTATTTCTTATTATAGGTGTTGATATTTCCTTCCAATAGTTCTATTTTGTAGATTTAAATATAACCTAATATTTAATTAGAGCATTTTGTTACATAATATTTTATATTATCACCATCCAGTGATCTAAACATTATTATTTCATTTCATTCCATTTCATTTTCAACTTGTTTAGACTATTGAAAATTAGCAATTTGATCATGTTCTTCACACACCATGCCTTTAGAAGCTTGAGTAACCTACAGCGATCCTTATCTAGGCTTCTTAAAAATAAATATCTTGGGACATCTAACACAAACCGACCTACTCCCACATTAAGCTCAATTAAGGTTTGTGATGTGGGTACAAAGCGACGATATAATTTAATAGATACATACATATAGATACTTAAATACATAGACAGCCATGACCAAGGAACAAACATGTGTGATAAATAAAACACAAATAATGCCCTCGCCGGGATTTTAACCCAGCTTCGTAGGCAGGGTCACTACCAACTAGGCTACGCAGGCTGTCTTCTTATGGAACTATTTTCAAGATAGGTACCTGAGCACAAGATGTTAATCCAGATGCAGCGTTGGCACACTTGTGTGCAGCGTTCATGACCTTCGGTGAAGTGGGGTCGTCGACCTCGCTGGCTAACTGGTTGACTGTCGCTACTAGCAGCCGGGTTTTGTCGTCTGCGTCTTTGACTAGATCTAATATCTGCGGAAAACATTTGCCGGAATCAATTTCGGTATTTGGAAAAAGGTAACCTTAACCAAGGAAATACGACTTAAAAAGGCCCATGTAATAACAAAAGCTTTCCATTTTAAAGTCTGGTAAACAAATATTTGCCGTTTGGTGACGGCAGCAAGAATACATTTGTCACCACCATCCCAACTCTTCACGCGGGTGTCGTAAGAGTCAACTAAAGGATTGAAGGGTCACTGACCATTTGATTTGATTGATGATGGACAGCAGCGCCATCATAATGGACACAGCGTGGCAAATATGAGCATTTAACTCCTATTGCGTCTTTCCTGTAGACAAACTGTCTCAACAGTTTTACAGGACTTTTGTTAATTTTAGAACTATGTAGTACACTTAATAAATAAATAAAATAAATAATAATAAATAATACACAAAGTTAATAGGAGAGGCCTACGTCCACCAGTAGACTGAGGTATGCTGATGCTATTTAAACAAAACATGAAAACGTATCGAAATGGATTTGAGATACTTAATAAATTACGAATTACAGCGACCCGATTGACGAATTAGATACGGATACAAAAGATGTACAGTGTTACTGCGTACCTCGTTTTCGGTGTCCGAGTTGCCTCCTTGTCCAAAAATAAATTGCAACCTACGGGACTTTTTAGCGAATTTGTCGGCTTCATTGTGAATGTTCTGTAAAAAGAATAATCCCACCGTAAATACATACATTAAGCAAGTAATAAATATAGTTACAAAATCTATAATTTTAATATTTTCTTCGGTTACCGCGATCATTCATGATGAGTAACCTGAAATAAAACTATTTTAACGGATTATATCACGTATATTAATTAAATTTAACTACATCCCCACGTTTCCAGCACTTTACAGGGTTCGTGGTCTCCGGGTTACTGACACCCATAATATACACGATGTAATTCGTTAAAATAGTGTTATTTCATTTTTTTTCTTCGTTTTTAGGTAGGATAAGTACTTCAAACATATTTCGAGCTCATCTCTTACCTGCAAGTCGTCACAGCCTATATTTTGAGCAATCAAGCCAGTGGCGTCTAAAAGTTCTTGCATTTCTTTCAATAAGCCACTTCTGTCCTTTCCATCTTTTACGTTACTAAGTATGTGTGCATCTGTAAATAAATCACCACCATTATTGTCTTCCGTTATTAGAATTTATTCATAATTCTATACATAATCGATAAAAATATCTCTGGCGAAATTATTTTTTACTTTACACCCTTGTCGATTACTCTGTATTTACATAAAAATCTTCTCAATACAATACCACTAGGGCCAATCTTAGACATAGGTTAGGCTAATTAGATTAGTTGGATTTAATTTATATATATAATTTGCACATTTTTAACAATTAAAAAAAGTTTATATTTTTTAATAAAAGAATTGTATTTACCATTAGCCAATTTCGGTACAAGTTCCTTGATAGTGTTCATTGCATTAACAGCGGCTGCATAATCAATATTATGGGGATCTGAAATAAAAGCTTATACATTATTTATCTCTACGGTTTAAATAAATGACAAAAAAACAGATCAGTTTGAAAGTTTCAAGTAAGAAAATTTTACTTCGCGCCTAAAAACACTACAATACCATTTGATTTTTTATCCTTTGGAGAGTTTGGAGTATATGGGATGCTGGAAATTGGTGTTTTAAAAAAATACCTATTCTATTAAGTTCGAAAGAGCTCACGATTCTGAATAGTAATCATATAAAAAAATGGCCTAATTAATTCAGGGGGTTGAAATATTTAGCAGGTAGTTAGCAGATCGATGGTCTTACCAGCATGAGCAGCAGCTAGCCTAGCGATGGCAGCATTGAGTTTGGCTAGACGGTCTCGTGCTGAGCGTTCCACGTCTTCTACTTCTTTGGGATTTAATGTTGGTCCTTCATATGTCTGAAATTCAAGAAAGATTTTTTTTACAAAATTTTTGCAGAATACACTTTGGGGTATTCCATATAAATACAAATACATTTCGTTCATACAAGATGGCTTACTTACTAGTCTTTGCAGTAAAATGTACTAATACTCAAAAAAAAAAATTCTTTAAAAGTAAAATAATCTGCTTTTCCTTATTAAGTTTTATTTCTCTTCTGAAATGCGTTCTGTTAAAGAAAACGATCATCTTACAGAAATACCTAGTGGGAACTACTACTAATTGAATACCTACCTATTTAGATACTGTTTAGATAGTTAGTTACATAAAATCAGCTCTAACTGAAAAACAAAACTTCTGTAGCCTCAAATTACTATACTCAGTGTCAGTACATTTTAACCCAATTTGGCTTCACGGTATCACCACCGTCTAAGGTTTAGCCACTGAGAACGTATCAACGTACCCTCGTTAAGATGTCTTTGGCGTCATCCAAAGCGTGATTGGCGGCGCCGACGCAGTTGATGAAGGAAGCACGATGGAGCGTCGCTTGGGTTTTTTCATCCTCGATGAAGCTCTTTCGGGAATTCTTGAAAAAAGAGATTGGTTAATTAAAGACATTGGACGAATAGCGTTCCAGTTCAGTGCAAATGGTTTGAGTTGTGAGTTAAGTCTGTGAGGTTCTCTTGTGGTGGTTCTGGTTTTCCTCGATTCATCCTGGTTGCATAATATAAACAATCTTGTTTTATTACATTCATCTATTCTCATTGTAAAATCAGTGTTGACTCACTCTAGCAAATTGAGACCTTTTTTGTCTCTGTTAACTTGTTCTTTATGTAGTAATTATTCGATATTTATACAATGATGAGTCTAGTTTTATTTAAGCTTAGCTGCTTCCCGGGCTTCATTTACTTGTAGTTTTAGAACTATCCTATTATTATCTATGGAATTGTATGCTTTACCCTGACGAGCTGGCTTCGTTTCTTGACGCGGGCATCAAGTGCAAAGTACATCTGAGTTGTGAGATCCGCTATCCTCATTGCTGCCTCTTGCGCATCTTGAGGGTTCTGAAATCAAAACAATGTTATGAGTTATCGAAGTATATTTTACGTAGCAAGTAAATAAGAGCGTGTCGATACTGCCATAGGGTGTAAAGAGGGCTTTAGTGCTCGTAAAGTATTTGGTTTTTTGGCCAAATAGTGTAAGTAATGTCATGTTCAAAGTGTCATATTTTATGTCAGTTTACGCGATAAAGTCCCATTTGTCGTTAAATAAAAAGTGTAAGTTTTTCTACCAAAAAAATCTCGTTTTTCGATCGTAATCTCAGCTGCGAATATGGATGAACAAACCATATGGAAATTAATACAATATTGTCCAATGCAGCTACATGGACACGTGATAGGCATTTATAGGGCCTAGTACCTGCCTAACATCATACGATTGCTTGTGTGTCACGAAGCTTACCAAGAACCCATTGAGCTGGGCGACATTATCGCTCAGTTCGTTCAGCTCGAATGACAGTTTCTTCTTGGCGGCCTCGTCTGTTTGTTGGTCTATGCAATGCTGTACACCTGTCAAATAAAATTAATCAGATAATTTGATCTCATTAACAAAAATCTGACATGAATCTATTAAGTGAGAATACCGACGATATGAGGGACAGTACCACTGATCAGAAAGATACTAAAGAAATGGATAGAGTACAACGTGTCAGCAGATTCCTATACATTTTTAGTAACAAGAAAGAAAATTTTCATACAAAAATTTTGGAACATTTTGGAAAATGTAGTGGATTTTGCTCGGCATCATTGAGTCTACCAGCCTACCAATTTTTATCAATACTGAAGACGTGACCCAAATGTACAATTTTTTGAGAATTGCTCAGATAGGCCATAAATTAAATATCAGTTACTCTGTAATGTTATGTTTGCAAATAAAATAGAGATTGATAAAGATGAGCGAACTCTCTTTTAAAAGTTCATTGATACCTTCATTCGTTAAACGATTCATTCAATAATAAACATTTCAGCAAACTGTCTTACCTGCAACTAAGCTAGGCATGTCTTTGACTATAACTTCTATTATTTGCTTTGCAGCTTCAATATTGGCTTCATTTGGATCTGAAAATGTAAAAGCAAAACTTTCGTTAACTGACGAGTTTTGAATGCTTTAAATTCTTTTAATCCTTGATTCGACAGAAGTAAGGGATGATCGTGTGTCCTATGCACTCAATAGTGACATTGTCGAATTAAGGGTTACGGCATATAATTGCACAAAGTATCAAATTTCATCGCCATTAGTAGACGCAAACAAAGTGACCATAATTAAAGGAACTCGCCAACATTTGTTTTTAGATACGAATAAACAATACCATTGAGTAAAGTGACGATCTTCACAGCATTTGCATTAAGATCGTTTAATTTCTTTCCTGTGTTGATTGACATCTCTCCTCGCATTGTGACACCGGTAGCCTGCAAAAAGACGAAATTGGAAATGTTTTTTTACGTAATCATCTATTCCTTTTTTGAACTTCTGTGAGCATAATGCCTCTGCAAAGTCTACATCGTATTTCATTCAGGTTTGTTGTGATTTCAATCGTTTAAATCTTTTGGAAAGGTATACTTAAGATGATGATATGGCTTTGATTCGTTGAAAAATAAGCGGGAACATAACACTTTTGGGAAATTGAGGATGCCTTATGATCATTGGTGGAACAACCTTATACTTTAACAACCTTAAACTCCTTCTAATGGGATATGTAGGTTTTCTTTTTGAATATATTTACACTAAGCCCGGCAGAGCGCAAGGTGCCGGATTCTTATTAAAATTAGTTAGTGTTCAACTGACCTTTGCAGATTGTTCATTAAATTGCTTGTTCGTTACGATCACTGTATGCGCAGTCACGATCTGCGCTCCATGCGCCTGCGCCTTGGAACCTGATACAAACAGAATACAGATTATTGCTCCATTTTACTACCTGCACTTATGATGACCGCGTGGTGATTGCATTTGTCATTTGTCAATAATCTCAAATCTTCCCGTGGGTGTCGTACGAGTCCACTAAGGGATTGAGCTGTCAATGAATACTCTTTTATAAAAGATTCAGCATCATCATATCGGACACTCGTGCGATCGCCAACCCGCTTGCCCAGCGTGAGCATTTACCTCCTAATGCGTCGATACTCGATACGCGTAGTTAATAGGAGAGGCCTACATTCAGCAGTGGATAGAGAGAGGCCGATGAAATGACGTGACTTATGATGATAGTCGCGCCGGACTAAAAGGAGGCTATCGCTTGATAAGACCGTCCGTGTCACTCTCACGGTACCTACTAAGTATGGGGCTGTATCACGAATGAATCTGTTACGCTATAGCACATTCGTAGACTCAAATTTTTGTGTCATAGGAAAAAGAAAACAAGTGCCTACACTAAGCACTGCCCGATAATCGGTCTATTTAACTCCGCACCATGCAGGTTTAGACCGAGGCCAAACCGAGACGATTTAGGGTGGTTTTCATCAAACCGTCGGTCGGTGTGGATATGGACAGTATCATAGTTATTTTCTGAGTAATGAATTGACTAGTGATATTCAATTGTCAGGCTGTCAAGTGTTGTTGGTCCAATTGTCCCTAACACCAGAAAAAAACACGACGGAGCATTACTTTTTAAAGCTGAATATCAAACTGGTAGGTCTAAAAAATTACCTTCTTCAACAGATATAATTTTGCTGGGCCCGACAAATGATGTTTCTACAGTCTTGTGTGCTGAATGTGATACTACTTCCATTGTTGAGCCTCTGTAAATGAAAAACATATAATATAAACATTTTCAAATTCATGCACTCATTGAAACAGTGTCTTTTAATAAGCTAAGAAAGATTTCAATTGTTACTCATGAGCTGGTTTAAATATGCCTTCAATTTAAATTTTTACACCATTTTTGGAACAAATCAAATCATTTAACACTACTTTGTAAATGTTTGTCAATTTTGGCCATGCTTCAAAGGCAACTTGCCCGGCATGGTCAAAGCGTAATTAGGCCTCCAAATAAACTGTGAGACCAACCCTAGTGGCAATCGCATTAGCTCCAAAAGCTGAAGACGTGAATCTGATTTCCAAATTGACCTGTTCCAGTTGACTGTTCCTTTATTTTCCGTCGACTCTATCTGCCACAATATATCTAATGTAGTTCGGAGTAACATGTCATAGGCCCACAACTCCTATTACTAACCAATTCATAAACGTCTCCGATTTTAGCAAGCCGCTAAGTATAGTTTGTCCCTTTCAGTCTTACAGGGATATTGATAAGAGCGAAAGGGACAAACAATACTTAGCAAGTTAAGTTAGCAGACGTTTATGAATAAGGGGGTAATTCTTTATTATCGATTGTGATTGTCAAGGAAATAAAAGAAACACTGACTTCCCGCTCTCCACAGTGGCCATGTGTATGATGCCGCTCTCGTCGCCCGAGTTGTTGAAGGCAGCCTCCATCTTCTTCCGGATCAGGTCGATGTAGCCCTGCAGAATGTCTCTTATGCGGTACGCGTCGTTGGTTTTTACGCAGTATTCTTTTTCACTGAAAACAAAATTAATCATCGGGATTACATGTCATGAAGCTGTGGTTTCAACAATTGCTGTAATATGGGAGAAGGTTATAAAGAACGCTTAAAAATAGTGTGGAAAATTGGACTAAAATGAATTTAGTAAAGATGATGAAGATGCCCAGTGGAAAGTGTCGGATTTTGCAGAATTTAAACGGAATAGAAATGGCAAGTCGCCATTATGTAAAAAATTTAAGCAAACCTAAAAAAAATCATAATAACCGTCTCCACACTTAGCAAGCCGCTAAGTACTGTTTGTCCTTTTCAGTTTCATTAATATATCTGTGTGAGCGAAAGGGACAAACAATGCTTAGCGGCTTGCTGAGTTAGCAGACGTTTGTGAATCCTTATTCAGTTAAAGGGGGGGTGGGGGGGGTAAACACTGGATTGCTGAGCAGTTGACTTCCGGCCGATCTGAAAACCCCTCGAGTGCCAAACGGTCGAATCTATTCAAGAACTTGAAGTTCAAATCAAGATTCACCACTACTGTTGTTGTGACATAGCACTTATTTGCTTAAAAAAATCGTTTTCAGGTTATTTCTCTCTTTCTATTTCTTTACTACTCATTATCAAGTAACGTCTTTATCAAACTGTACCTACCTATAATCTCCGAAATTAAGTGTGAACATCTCTCCCCGACCCGCCTTGTACGTCTTGACCTGCGTGAGGGGCCAGACCTGCAGCACCTCCTTAGTGGTCTCATCTAGCCTGAGGATGGACGAAGAGTTGATGCCCAGCAAGCGGGGCACCAGTTTCTTCTTGCCTTTTTGCATTTCCTGGAAATTCATCATTCATCATTTCAGTCATTTATATCCGCTGAGCAAAAGCGGGTCAAAATTCTTTTCGCTATCTTATTTTGTGTCCCTGAAACACGTGACGGAGTGGTGATTTTTGTATGAGATCATGTTTGGTTTTTAATTTCTGATGTATGGATTAAAATCTAGCGTGAAAAAGAAATACAACTGCACCTGATTTTTTTATACATATAGGTACTGAGTCAAAATAGAAACTAAAAGCGTGACAGAGTGGTATGAAACAAGACAAAGAAAAAAATGTCGATGTTCTCTTCCGCCACTTATTCCGGTCCTAAGACAATCTAACGCAGACGTGTCCCGATTATTCCGAAAGGGAATTACTCAGTAAAAAATATTTAAGAGCGCTTGAAGCGGTGTTCACAAAATCAACTTAACTGATTGATTAGACTGCTTGGCACTTGGACTGGTTACAGTGGGTACCAAGAAATATATTGGTTTGACAGCAGGATTTGTTGTTTTAGTATTCAATAATTTGTTTTAAAAGTCCTTAAAATGGATGAGGTTCTCAATCATCATTACTTTTATTACGTCATGTTCAGAAGACGATGACACGGTGACTCCTTACGCTGGTATATCTCCGGCAGTCTTTCAACAGCGTGGAGACGTGACTGACTACTATGATGACCTAAAATGATCATTGCAAGTAAGACCTGTAAAATACCTTGATAAGAAAACAGGTGACACCATAAATAGGCAGGTTTCAGACAGTCTTTGTGTACAGATGCGTGATTATCGCGTGCCGGTAGGCGCTAGACCCCCCCAAGGTATACTGATGACTTGGCGAAGGTCGCAGAAGTCCGCTGGATGCGGGTGGCGCAGTTATTGTGGCAATTTTTGGGGGAGGCTGCAGTGGACGTCTTTTGGCTGCTATGACGACGATAATGTTTGGCCTCTAGCTGTGCTGATGATGAGACTGCAGCATGACTATGATCCTCATCAGGGACTGAAGGAGGAGGAAGACAAACCTTAACAAGAAAGAAGGTGACACCATAAGTGGGCAGGTCTCTTGCAGTCTTCGTGTACAGATGTTTGGCCTCCAGCTGTGTTAGGCCGATGTGCTTTCTATGTTCTTTGAGGACTTTCTTCTCTACCCCCCAACCATTGGCGTAGTTCTGGGGTAGGAACTCGCTGAGACTGAAGGAAGATATTATAATTAGTCAAAAGTTCGACCAAATCGTCTCGTGGGTGTCGTAAGGACCGTATCGAATTATAAGTAGACAAGATAAAAGTGACACAACTTTAATATTAAGTAATATTTTGAAATCAAACAAAAAATAAATTAAAATATAACACTTTTTCTAGAACTATGTTCTAAAGAGACTGCCATAGGACTCCTATTTAGCCGTCAATCTTACTTTCTTCTGGATGTCCTTCATTCGATTTTGGACGACAACATTTGCTATATTTCCTGACACCCTGTTCCACTTTTTTTTAAGTCGTCGGCTGATGTTGCGGCTCTGGCATTTTTTGAAGCTGCCGCTTCATAAAAGTCAAGTACCTTTCGATTGGGGGTACTTCAGGGCACTTGGAGGGATTCATGTCTTTTTCGACTATATCAACCTGGTTTGTTTTATGCCATTCAAGGGTGGCTTTCGAGTAATAGCATGACGCCAAATCAGGCCAAAACAAAGTAGGCATCCTATGCTTTTTAATGAGAGGCAGCAGTCTTATTTTTTAAATACTCTTCTTGGTATACTTCAGCGTTTAAACTACCTGTGGTGAAAAAAAAATTGAAATGCATGCTACGTTGACAAATTGCTTGCCATACGAGTATTATTTACCTATTTTTTCAACACTGATGGCTGTATCTTGTTTAGAGAGAATTTTTCCAGCGGGCATGGTACAATACTAAGGTCCAGGGGTCGTTTATTGTTGTAAATGCATGTGGCACATCACTACCTTCTTGGTGTCGCCCTCGTTTAAAAAAAAATACATTGTAGAATCTGTCACATGATTAGATATTCAGATTTTTGCTTATTAATTGTCAACACTTAAATTAGAAATAAAACAAGTCTTTGAGCTAGTTATTTTATTATTTATCGCCGCAAGATCCAACAATTGGTAGCAGAGCGTGGTTGTATCGTAAATGTAGTCGGAATATAAAAAAGTTCGTTTGCAATGAGCACGCCGGCGACGACCGCTTCATCGTCATCGTACCATCGCATCGACGCCCTAACAAAAGAAAATTATGATACGTGGTGCCTCCAAGCTCAAGCAGTGTTAATTAAAAATGGCCTGTGGGGATACGCGAGTGGGGAAATACCGGAACCAACTGCAACGACCGACGCGGCAGAGAAGAAGGAATTCTTCCACAAAGATCTCCTAGCTCGTTCAGAACTCTTACTACTCATCTCGCCTTCGGAATTGAAACAAGTGAAAGGTTGCAAGACGTCAGCTGAACTTTGGAGAAAACTGAAAAACATACACCAAAGTACAGGTCCCGCCAGAAAAGCAACATTACTTAAGCATCTTATATTGAAAAAGCAAGAAGGTGGTGACGTGCGCGAACACTTGAATGAGTTCATGGACACAGTTGACAAATTGGCTGACATGGAAATAATATTAAATCCTGACTTGCTTAGTATCATGATGCTATACAGCTTACCCGCTTCATTCGAAAACTTCAGAATAGCAGTAGAATCGAGAGATACTTTGCCAAAGCCTGAAGAATTGAAAATAAAAATTATAGAGGAAAGTGAAGGCAGGAAAAACCATGACAAGCCACCAGAGCGAAGAGAAGGTGCATTCTACTCTAAAAAGAAGACCAAATACTGTCAAATATGTAAGAAAAAGGGGCATATCGCTGAAGAGTGCTGGAATAATAAGAAAAATAAAACAAAGCCATTTCACAAAAGAGAAGAAAAGAATTTCAGCATAACACCTACCTGTTTGGCCATCTCCTCCACAGATGCATGGTGTTTGGACAGTGGCTGTACCTCGCACATGTGTGCGCAAAGTGATGATTTCATAAAAATGAATTCAGAAACCGGATCTTTGAGACTAGCTTCGGAAAATCACACAGCCAGAGTGGAAGGAAAAGGAAAAGTACGGATCAACATTAATAATGAAGTGATCAACCTCCACGATACACTGTATGTACCTACCTTAGCTACAAACTTGATGTCAGTGTCAAAAATCACCGAAAAAGGAAACAGCGTGCTGTTCACAAAAGACAGGGCCTACATAAAAAATGAAAAGGGTGACATAACCTTAACTGCTGTGAAAGAAAATGGCCTTTACTATACAAAGGGAGAAACAGCAAATAGAGCCCAAAGTGTTAGTAAAATTGAAATGTGGCATAGAAAACTTGGACATCTCAATGAAAGTGACCTGAAATTAGCAGCAAATAAGAAATTAATTAAAGGATTAGAACTAGGAGGAGGAAATTTACCGGAATGCGAAGTGTGCATCAAAGGCAAGATGGCAAGATTGCCATTTTCACCAGTGGATGGACCACAGTCTACTCAACCACTAGAAATTATACACAGTGATGTATGCGGGCCCTTCAATACTGAAACATTAGCCGGATCTAAATATTTTCTTACATTCCTGGACGATTATACAAAATATTGCTGCGTCTATTTCATTTCACATAAAAATGAAGTATTTGAGAAATTTAAGGAATACAAAAGCAAAGTAGAGAAATATCTTGATAAACAAATAAAATGCCTACAATCTGACAATGGGACTGAATATTGTAACAGAGAATTTGACGACTTCCTGAAGCAACATGGAATTAAAAGAAGGCTCACAGCACCATATACGCCGCAGCAAAACGGCCAAAGCGAGCGTAAAAATAGATCACTCCTTGACAGAGCACGTTGCTTACTTATAGAGGGAAACATACCTCAGAAACTGTGGGCGGAGGCGGTATACACTGCCAATTACCTTATAAATCGATGTCCAGCTAAATCCCTGAAAGGTTGCACTCCATACGAAAAATGGACCGGACGTACTCCGTCTAGTAATCATCTTCACGTATTCGGAAGTAAAGCTTTTGTCCTGAACAAACACAGAAAAGGGAAATTTACGCCTAAATCCATCGAAGGAGTCTTCATGGGTTATGCGCAACTAGCAAAAGGATTCCGCATCTACATTCCTGAAAAAGAAAGCATAGTAATTAGCAGAGACGTGAAAGTCATTGATAAAATGTATTATGAAAAGGACGATGATCTTGCTGAAGAAAAATACAATGACATCTTCAATGAACAGGAACGGCTGGCACCTGGAAAAGAAAGTAAGATTAACAAAAATATTGAAACTAATAAGAACGAAAAACAAAGAAAGAAGAAGAAGAACATACCTGTTGTGGAAGTTGAAATTTCTCCAGAAACTTACCAAAACGCTGTAGAAGCACCTCCTGTCCACCAGCCTGTCCCTCAAGTTGATGAAGATGAAATTAACGTAGAACCTGAAATCATACAAGATATAAGCCAAGAAAATATGAATTTGGATAATCTTGAAAACGAAGAGCCAAGACCTTCAAGAGAACGTAAGGCACCAGCGTGGCAAAAAGACTACGTGCTGAATCTTTCAGTAACTTCAGACGAATACTATGATCCGTTAAGTGAAATAGATATGGATGAACAGTCACATCTATGCGAAAACAACAATGAAGATTGGCACGACGCCATAAAGTCTGAAATAAAAGCACATATCAGAAATGGAACATGGAAAATTGTCAAGAAAGAGAAAGACATGAAATTAATCGATCATAAAATGATATTAAGAAATAAATGGACGCCTGAAAAAGGGGAAATAAAAAAGGCCAGACTCGTCGCACGAGGATTTGGACAACGTCCTGGCATTGATTTCAACGAAACATTTGCTCCCGTTGCGAAACTAAGCACCATTAGGTCAATGATTGCTCTAGCAGTTGAAGAGGATTTAAAACTCAACCAAATGGATGTCACGACAGCTTATCTGAACGGCGAACTGGAGGAGCACATATTCATGAAGTATCCCGAATACACAGAACGATATGTAGCTGAAATTATGGTAGAAGCTTGTGATGATGATGACGTTACCCTGTATAACAAGGCAAAGAAAATGCTACAAGACATAAAGAATATTCCAGGGGAGAAAGTGTGTCATCTCGAAAAAGCTCTCTATGGATTAAAACAAGCAGGCAGGCAATGGTATATTAAATTAGATGCTGAACTAAAACAAATAGGATTTGAAGCTTCAAAAGCTGATCCTTGTGTCTACATATTAGCCAAAGGAGGAGTGAAAATAGTGATTGCCGTATATGTAGACGACCTGCTTATTGCTTATTCTTGTCCGAGAAAATTGGCTGAAATAAAGAAAAGATTAAATAAACAATTCAATATGAAAGATTTAGGACAGCCAAAACGCTTAATAGGAATTGATTTAGAATATAATGGAAATGACATAAAATTATTGCAAAAGAAATTTATACAGGACACATTAAAGAAATTCAAGATGGGAGACTGTAAACCCACCACTACACCAATGGAAACAAATCTTAATCTGGAACATGGCACGAAAGGAGGAGAAGGGGGCTTACCTTATAGAAACTTGATTGGAACTTTAATGTATCTTTCAGTTGCCACCCGGCCTGACATAACATATGCGGTCAATTACTTATCCAGATTTAACGACTGTTTTGGACCGGAACATTTTAAATCCGCAAAGCGAGTATTACGTTATCTAAAAGGCACAACAGACATTGGCCTAACGTACTCAAAATTGCAGCAACCGTTAGAAGGCATGGCAGACGCTGATTGGGCCGCATGCAAATTGGACCGTAAGTCATGTTCTGGCTACACGTTCAAATATGCTGGAGCAGCCATTAGTTGGGCCTCTAAAAAGCAAAGAAACATAGCTTTATCGACGGCCGAAGCGGAGTATACAGCACTTACAGAAGCTGCAAAGGAAGCGGTTCATCTCAGGTCACTGTTCAGAGACTTGGGAATTGATTTTGGAAAAATACGAATTTGGAGCGATAACCAAGCGGCAATTAGATTGGGACAGAACCCCATTGTGTCTTCCAAATCCAAGCACATTGACCTAAAAGTACACTATATAAGAGATTGTATAAAGGAAGGTATCCTGAGCCTTACATACATGTGTACAGAAGACATGGAAGCAGATCTCTTAACAAAGGCCTTGGCAGGACCTAGACTAGTCATGTTAAGAAGCAAACTAGGACTGCTGAATTAGTGCTGTGAGGAGGAGTGTTGTAAATGCATGTGGCACATCACTACCTTCTTGGTGTCGCCCTCGTTTAAAAAAAAAAAATACATTGTAGAATCTGTCACATGATTAGATATTCAGATTTTTGCTTATTAATTGTCAACACTTAAATTAGAAATAAAACAAGTCTTTGAGCTAGTTATTTTATTATTTATCGCCGCAAGATCCAACATTTATAAATCTAGTTTGCAGTACATTTCGTCGTCCATGATAATTACATTGCTTTTTCTTAGTCAGCACATGATCATACAGTTTACTTGTCCGTTTTCTAACTGATACGACTTTTTTTCATCTTTTTTAGGTTGTTTCTGTTTTTTATATGTCTTTAGATTACGTCTCTTTTTAATGTTTTGTATCATAAAAGACGGAGTTTTCGCTTTTTTGGTAGCATTGGACAGAAAGAGTTGGATTTTGTAAAAATTTTCGTACTACTTTCTTATGCAACGCTGGGTCCCATGGTCCCTGTTTTCTTCCACTCTTGGGCAGATATTCTAAAGTTAAAGTGTTGGCGAACTTATTTATCGGTTTGTATATGCCTGCAGAAGTGAACTTATACTTTTTGACGAGCTTTCTTATTGTTATGCCCTTAATTTTACACCAGTCGTCCAAAATTATTTTCTGTGTTTCTAAGTTAATCAGATCCATTTCATTCATTTTAACGGAATGACATATTGTTTCTGACCTTAAATCATACCCATTAATAGGGTTCATAATATACTGAACAGTTTTTGTTATATAAAGTTGAGTATACGTATTTATAGGGCCCTAAAGTTGTCTACTTACATTTAGATACGGTCCTTAAGAGTCGACTAAAGGATTGAATTAAATATCCTCATCATCAGCCTATGTTAGTTCACTACTGGATATAGGACTGTCATATTAAACACGTAATCCGATAGCCCCATTAGGAGATAAATGCCCATAATCACCACGCTGGGAACTACGTCCAGCAGTGGACTGAGAGAGGCTGATGACGTATTCAAAAAAATCTTTAAGATCACCAGCAGACTTAGCTAAGATGGCTTTCTGCAATCGTATACGATAAGCGAAACAGTAATACATTTTATGAGAATGACAGATTCGTACGAAAAGTCACATGACCATTTCCATTCATTATTATGGTCACGTGACTTATCGCTTATCGTATACGATTGCAGAATGGTATCTTGGCTAGGGCGTGATAGACTGGTTTAAGTATCGAGTAAACGTCACCATAAAATAACATGTAAACTGATAGTATGTCAACTGAAAAGGCCTACTCACAGAATTAGATTTGGATAGAAGAAACAAGTTCATTCATTTGTATGGCGGCCGAGCGTGTCAGATTTTGTACTAAAGTTGTTACTTGCCTATGATTTTAAATATGTTTCAGGCCCTTGAGTATTCATATTTTTTTGTGTTGTTGCAATTAATATTACTTAGGGAGGCATTATTAATGTTTTTGTTCACTTCAACTTACAAAATTTGACGCCCGAAAGCTGCAAGCTGCGATTAAAGACGGACAACTCAGTAGATTTTACTGAGTTTATTTGACACGCTAAGTAGATACGTTAGCTTGATCTATGGTATATATGACATCTGTGGGCCTACTGATACCATAACCATTGAAAATCGTACATTTTGAGCAACTGTCTTTGACAAAATATTAGAAATACCCTGTTAATAAACTATAAACATACTTACTGAGTCCATGCGTAGGCGTGCATAAAAAAAAGATAATCTATGAGTGAATCCAGAACGTTCAAGCCTTAAATTACAAAGAGTAATTATAATTATGGTTAAAAGCTGTCCATGCAATTTTGAACCCCACTGTACATGAATGTTTAATGTAATGCACCTATCTTCATCTTCAATCCAATGATAACCTATCTAAACACAGTTAAATTTTGATTAAACATTTTAAAAATAATACTTATACAGGGTGTAAGTCCAATACGGGCGAAGCTCTAAACGGGGGTTAGTTTCGGACATAATAAGTAGGTATCTACTTACATTTAGACAAATTTAGAGCAACAAAATTATCTGTACGAAATAATGCAGCGCGCAATGTAGAGCAACACACTCAAGTTAAACGCTCATTTACAGCTACTTTCGAAAGTTTCGAAAGCATATGATATACCTGCCATGTCAATATTAACAAATGTTCGTACCTACACTGCTGCTTCAAAAATCTTTAAAATACTCTGTGGTATGACCCCACATATATATTAAGTGTAACTTAAAAAAACCTCGTATCCATGATTACACTAATGAATCCCATGCCTGGTTTAATTTAAGATTCAAAGATTTTTATTTGTTCAACATTATGTAAGGACGGTGAAATGTACAGGTAAGATATTTGTGTCACTATGTCGCGCCAGGTGGCATACAAATACAATTTAATTATTCTATTCTCAATACACAATCACTACATAGTATAAAATAAAGTCACTTTTTCTGTCCCTATGTCCCTTTGTACGCTTAAATATTTAAAACTACGCATCGGATTTTGATGAAATTTTTTTTAATAGGTAGAGTAATTCAAGAGGAAGGTTTTTATGTAGATATAGTACCCGTGCGCAGCCGGGGCGGGTCGCTAGTATACAATAACAATGAAATAAAATTAAAATTAGTAATACAATATTTACAAGTAGGTATTTAAATAAAGGTCAATTTATCGCCCGTATTAGATTTACACGCGATATAATAGGTAAAGTAGGGGTTGACTTACTTCTCAATAAATCCATGCTTATGTTTATCTTCCTGGAAATCACCGTATTGGACCTGGCACTGAATCCCAGCGAACTGTACCGCTGGAATAGAAAAATCGTTGTACAGTCGCCATCAGACATGTCCGAGCAAGCTCACGAACATCACGAACAACCATGACGTAGGTACTAATGCAGTTAAGTTTAGGTCAAGAGAAAGGAACAAGGCTATACGAGTCGTATATCACTGTCCCTTTCGCTAAACCTGAACTGATCGCATTAGTACGTCATGGTAACCTCCCAGTATGCTTAGCACATGATTGGTATGTCAGTATGTCGCCGCAAGATAGATTTTCTATCTTTTGCTATCTATATGAATAAAAGAGGGATTGATAGTCTATCTCGCGGCGACATACTGTCGCACTAAACCTGTGCTAGGCCAACTGGTTGCTTAGACAAGTTACCAATCGCTAACGCTTGATCATCAATCGTAAGTGAAAGGCAGCTAACTGTCTGTCCGATTAATATGAAAGAGTGACAGAGAGGGAAAACTACGATACGCCACTAAGCGTAAGCGATTGGCAACTTGGCTAAGCATCCAGGCTTCTATTGCCATGGCGCTAGAATGCATGTTCAGATGTCATTCGAGAATAAAACCGGGTAAAAATAAAAAGAAATATAAATGTGAGTACTTTTATATTTGACTAATTGCTTAAGTTAATGTCAAAAATAAAATATCTCTAAGACTACTACACTTACATTTGCCTGTCAGACATAAAAAAAAAAAACAAAAAACTACCTACCGAATGAACTTGTGTTCATACATTAAAAAAAATAATGCACTTTTCAAAACGATAGGAATGTCTCCTTATAAGAAAAATGAGCCGGCTTAAGGATTTAAGGTAGTTTCCCTCCACGGCCCGATGTATCTTTCTATCCTGTATATTATAATCAGGGATCGGACAAATGTGCGTCATTGTTTGCAATTATTAAAAAAATATATAAAATTGATTAAATGAATAATCAAACGAATAATTTCTTGTAATTAGATGTTGAAGCTTTAAGGGGAGTATTTAAAAAGGTTTTCATAGTTATCGCTGTTAAATATAATTGATAAAAGGAAGTGATTCAATCTACAATATAAACAAGATGATGAGATTGATGAATCATACAAATTCCGAGTAGAATCTATGGAACCAATCATACACGTGATGTCATACTAAAATGTAAACAAGTTACTATATTTTTATGCTAATGGTAATGACAATGACAAATAAACAAATCGTCCGTCAAATTATGAGTACCGCTAAAGCAGAGAAAATATAAATAAAACTCTATAATAGTCACGTGCGTTCCTGATCCGTTAAAAATCGAATTACTGGCAACTTAATAAGTTTTTTTCTTAATCATAGTAGGTACCTAAAATATGAAAGATTTTTTCATTTGCCAAATTGGTCTAAAACAACTCTTTAATAAGAATCTTATACATTACAAGTTTATTAGCTAGCTAAAGTTAGATTCTTCTTAGAGAGCACGTAATGCATTCCAACAGCATTCCTAGCAACGTCGAAGAAATACACTTTCACTACTAACGCTGTTCACCTTCACAGAATTATGCTAATACGTTTACGGGCGTCATACATTACGAGTCCAGTACACTAACATCGTCCGTGAATTTAAACACAACACGTAATGTATGCAAACGTCCATGCTACTATCGCAATCGGGTTTGGATTATGGTAGAGATACGTTTAGAGTTTGTTTTGCATCGATCGCGTCGCTTCGGTCGCGTTCACGTGACGAGATCTGGCTCGGTGTGCGTTACGATGGGTGGTCCACTAGATTTATTGAATTTTAATTTTTATAGTACAGCTTGTGTTTTTAATGATATTCCTACTCAGAATCAAGATATGAGATCCTGATGGGAAATCAGGTTAGATTTTTTTTTCGCATTTTATATTTCAGTATTTAGGTCGAGGTTTATTTAATGTAAAAATGGTTTGTTTGAAGAGTTCATATTTCTCGTATTACTAAGGGTAAAAAAGTTAATTGTACACAAAAACGGTGATACATCTGGAGTGACTTTTCAAAAGTACCTACTTGTAGATTTATGTTCTTTTTCAATATACCTTTTGGATGCCAAGACCGTAGTGGCGTAAAGTAAATTTCAAGCTATGTAAATTGCATACAAAAAATATCAACTTCGAAATCTCGTGCTCTTAGCAGTCGTGGGCCCGCCGCGTAAACGCACACCGCGGCATATCGTACGCGTTCCGTGCGACGTTGCCGCTCCGTCCGTCCCGTCGGCTCCCCGCCAGTCGTCCCGTTACAGTCTCGGAGTCCGCACGCACCGCCTTCCAAATTCAAAAGGACGCAAGCAAAGCGCTCGGTGTTCGAAATTCGAAATCGCGCGTTCGAAACAAATGAATAACGGAAACGCTTGAAAATGCCGTTGCCATTCAACAAGGCTTTGGATTTGAAATTGTTAGCTTTAGTGAAGGAGAATTCGGTGTTGTATAACACTAAGCATCCGAGATATTTGGATTTCGACGCGAGAGAGGTCGTTTGGCAGAAGATTGGCGATGCGCTTAACAGATCGGGTAAGTTGTTCTGTTTACTTAGAACCTTGTCACAATGATTGAAATGTTGTCATTTAACTAATTATTTTGTTGACTGTATGTGTTTATATATTTTGTGGTTAGTTAGTTAGAATAAATGTTTTGGATTATTTATTTAGTAGCAATAAAAAACTATGATCTATCATATTCCAAATTTATAGTGATTTTTATCTAAACTCAACCCTATTAACTAGAGGTTTCCAATACATTTTAAATCAGCGATTGAAAGAGCATTAAAAATTTCGTAGTTATTGAGAAAATGAGACACTTTAGTAACTTTGTTTACTAAGGTGGCCGTGTGGTGACGGCAGTAAGAATACATTTGTCACCACCCCAACTCCTCCTGCGGGTGTCGTAAGAGTCGACTAAGGGATTGAAGTGTCACTGACCATTGTTTGATAAAAAAAAATGATGATGGGCAGCAGCGTCATCATATCAGACACATTACTGCGATCGCCAACCCGCATGCCCAGCGTGGCGATTATGGGCATTTACCTCCTAATGCGTCTATACGCATAGTTAATAGGAGAGGCCTACGTCCAGCAGTGGACTATCATAGGCTGATGATGATGATGATAATTTTTACTAAGTATTCCAATTATTATCGAATAAAGAGACACGCAAATTCCATTCAATTGTAACAAAAAAAGGTATAAAGTGGTACCGGTCACTAAAAAGGCTTACAAACATGTCCCTACAGCGAAAGATCTTTTCAATGATGCACCATTATACCAAAAATACATTTGCATATCATTAGTGCTCCTAAATACTTATTTAAACGAACGGGTATAACTCCAAGATAGTCCCGTTGGCACCAAGTCGAGGTCTGATAATGGGATCCTGGAGAAATCCCTTGAAGTTTTTTTTTAATTTGTTGATTGTTTCCAGACCAAATGTGCAAAGCGCGCTGGATCAACATTCGAGACATGATGAGGCGCAAGATCCGGGAGCGCCTGCGCAATCCACAGCACCGCTCGTACAACTACAAGTATGAAGATGAAATGGCTTTCATGATACCCTACTTTAAGGATTCTAACACCACCAATGAGGAGTACACGGATTTCGTTGAAGAGGTATGACATTATATTCCCATTTTGTTAAGATGCATTCAGACCAAACGAGCATTCGCTATTCTTTCCCCCACTCTACGAAATCAACGAATCACGTTTTGTGTAACGATCGAATTTCGTAGAGTAGGGGTTAGAATAGCGAATGCTTGTTTGGTCTGAATGCACCTTTACTTGCTAAATTGTAAATAGGTCGTTTTCAGCCATTGATCGCCCACTGCTAAGCATAGGCCTCAATTCCTGTACGCCACTGGTCCCGGTCCTGAGCTAACTTCATCCAAAAGTGACGCGCACTCTTTTTAATATCGTCCACCCATCGAGCGGACGGACGCCTTGCGCTTCTCCCGTCTGAAAGCGACCACCAATCCGTTAACAATTTGGTCCACCATCACCCGTAGATAGGTACTTCTTTATTTTCTGAAAAACAGGAGGGTGAATCAGCCGCCTAATTTTGGTAGCATCATTTTTGCCGAAATTTCTATTCGTTACAATGTGCTACTTTGTCATTTGAAGGTGGCACGGCACCTTATACAAATGACGAAGTATAACAATGAGACGTTTAGAAACTTCGGCAAAAATGATGCCACCAAAATTAGGCGGTTGAAACGCTTAGATATTCACCCAGGAGCGATAAAGCAATCTGCAGCTGCCCATACAATTATAGGTATGAGGATGAGGTGGCCTGCATGATACTCTCAAAGACTCTTAAGTATTATAACATCAGCAATGAGTGTACGGATTTCATTGAAGAGTCACCTTTCATGATTCCCTTTTTCATACCTGGTAACCTAAACTTCTTTTTCTTGGGAGAAGCACGGGTGAAATAGCAATCTGCAGTTTTCCATATAATTATAGGTATGAGAATGAGATGGCCTTCATGATAATTGAAATAAATAAACCTTAGGTATAAATATTTTGCACGTGTATTTTGGAGTCTCGTCTGCCAACATACCACAATGCGGTTTGGCAAAAGTTCTGTAAAGTAGTTTTAAGCAAAAACATGAACAATTGGTTTTTATTTATTAAATAACAAATGACTAATGATCTGTCATAAGCAGATTCTGATCTTCGTCCTTTTGTTTACAGGATACGGCCTGCGCCGAAATCTCAGCATCTGACGTTTTCGCAGACAGCATAGAAACCTTCCAGCAAAAGGAATCCAAACCCATCATAAACACCATGAAACCTAGAGAAGAGTTCGTAGCTCAATTCCAAGATCTAAACCCTACGGATCCCATAGACGTGTTCCTGATAACTATAGGATCCACGCTAAGGAAGTTCAGCCCTTACTTCCTGAATCAGGCGAAGAGTAAAATATTTCAAGTAGTTCAAGATTATGAGTTGCAGCAGATAGTCAATAAGGATGATAATTTAAATGCTTCTAGCAGTGATGCTAGGTAGTTTTAGGTTAATAAATAGTTGTTCCAATTATTAGTAAGTTTTATTTCCTTCTCATAGTTCTCATTAATCTGCCTTTAGAAACGCATCATGCTTTTACTAAGATCGTCGGGCTGGTTATTGATAATCATAAGAGTGATAAAGAAATGATCCGTCTCCTCAACCGTCTTGGTAAAGAAATTAGTTTGGTTTAATGCGGCAGCGTCGATAATACGAAACTATAGGTATTGTAGGTAGGCCCCCCACAACGTGTACTGATGACCTGGTGAAGGTCGCAGGAGTCCGCTGGATGCGGGTGGCACAGGACCGGTCATTGCGGCAATCTTTGGGGGAGGCCTATGTTCAGCAGTGGACGTCTTTCGGCTGATATGATGATGATGATGATGATAGGTATCGTACAACCTCGATTTTCGTACGAGTATGAACTCCATAAGTAATCAATTCGTTTTATCGATGGTATTCTAAAAAGTAAAAGTACTCATCATGTTATATGTTAAGTCTTAGTCCAAGAGCTAGTGAACCCTGGGAGTAACGGTCTCCCTGTAAGGTTAGAAATTTGTATACTTACGATTTATGGAATTCTAAGAGCAATAGCCATGACCTGGCAGGCGTCAGCCCTGCACGTCATCAGCTCCTTTATTTTTTAAACTGTTAAGTAAATTGGATTTCAAAACTTGTTTCTGTAAGTTTGAAAAATTTATAGGATAAAGTTAATTTATTGTAGATCTTAAAAAAAAATTGACAGGCGATTACAATAAGCAGAAGTATATGACAGATCAATTAGAAAACGCATAGTTGATGAGGTAAAATAAACTTCACCCTGTATACTCGAAATTTTTATATGTCTTCAAATAAACGTCTCAGAGTAAGTATGTACAATGCCAGGCGGTTTTAAACAGCATAAGATCTTGCCAGGCGAGGTAAAAGTTTGCCAGAGAGGTAATACAGCTAAGTAAATTGGGTTTCAAAACTTGTTTCTGTAAGTTTGAAAATTTAATAGGATAAAGTTAATTTATTGTAGATCTTAAAAAAAAACTTGACAGGCGATTACAATAAGCAGAAGTATATGACAGATCAATTACAAAACGCAAAGTTGATGAGATAAAATAAACTTCACCCTGTATACTCGAAATTTTTATATGTCTTCTAATAAACGTCTCAGAGTAAGTATGTACAATGCCAGGCGGTTTTGGACAGCATAAGACCTTGCCAGGCGAGGTAAGAGCTTGCCAGAGAGGTAATACAGCTAAGTAAATTGGATTTCAAAACTTGTTTCTGTAAGTTTGAAAATTTAATAGGATAAAGTTAATTTATAGTAGATCTTAAAAAAAAATTGACAGGCGATTACAATAAGCAGAAGTATATGACAGATCAATTACAAAACGCATAGTTGATGAAGTAAAATAAACTTCATCCTGTATACTCGAGATATTTATATGTCTTCAAATAAACGTCTCAGAGTAAGTATGTACAGTACAATGCCAGGCGGTTTTGAACAGCATAAGACCTTGCCAGGCGAGGGGACAGTTGCACCTCTCACTCGCACGCCCTTAGCACTACTCTACTAGCGACTAACTAGCGATTACTCGCCTGATTTTTTTAAAGATGTTAAATAAATAAACCTTATCCTATTAAATTTTCAAATTTACAGAAACAAGTTTTGAAACCCAATTTACTTAACTGTCCCCTCGCCTGGCAAGGTCTTATGCTGTTCAAAACCGCCTGGCATTCTACATACTTACTCTGAGACGTTTATTTGAAGACATATAAATATTTCGAGTATACAGGATGAAGTTTATTTTACTTCATCAACTATGCGTTTTGTAATTGATCTGTCATATACTTCTGCTTATTGTAATCGCCTGTCATTTTTTTTTAAGATCTACAATAAATTAACTTTATCCTATTCAATTTTCAAACTTACAGAAACAAGTTTTGAAACCCAATTTACTTAGCTGTATTACCTCTCTGGCAAGCTCTTACCTCGCCTGGCAAGGTCTTATGCTGTTCAAAACCGCCTGGCATTGTACATACTTACTCTGAGACGTTTATTAGAAGACATATAAAAATTTCGAGCATACAGAATGAAGTTTATTTTACTTCATCAACTATGCGTTTTGTAATTGATCTGTCATATACTTCTGCTTATTGTAATCGCCTGTCATTTTTTTTTAAAGATCTACAATAAATTAACTTTATCCTATTAAATTTTCAAACTTACAGAAACAAGTTTTGAAACCCAATTTACTTAGCTGTATTACCTCTCTGGCAAGCTCTTACCTCGCCTGGCAAGGTCTTATGCTGTTCAAAACCGCCTGGCATTGTACATACTTACTCTGAGACGTTTATTTGAAGACATATAAAAATTTCGAGTATACAGGGTGAAGTTTATTTTACCTCATCAACTATGCGTTTTCTAATTGATCTGTCATATACTTCTGCTTATTGTAATCGACTGTCAATTTTTTTTTAAGATCTACAATAAATTAACTTTATCCTATAAATTTTTCAAACTTACAGAAACAAGTTTTGAAATCCAATTTACTTAACAGTTCAAAAAATAAAGGAGCTGATGACGTGCAGGGCTGACGCCTGCCAGGTCATGGCTATTGCTCTTAGAATTCCATAAATCGTAAGTATACAAATTTCTAACCTTACAGGGAGACCGTTACTCCCAGGGTTCACTGGCTCTCCAGCTATCTTATTTGGGGGCAATTAATCCAACGAATTTCCGTTGGACATGCAGAGAACGCAGCATAGGTACTTTAAAAAACGCACTCGTTTCACTAAAGTATAAATAAATGGACTTCCGAACAGAAATAGATTTCCGCGAAACTATGCAAATGACTTCGCTTGATCCGATGCAATCGTGTGGCGTCACCGCCATACTTCATTTTTCTTTTATGAATGTCTTCGAAAAGTTTAAAGAGTGGCCCAGTTGATCTTAACCGTCAAAGGGTAAATCCACAACTAAGCATCCACATATGTACCTATAAGGACAGGCCAGTCACACAGAAACGACTCTAATCAAGAAGTATCAAAACAAAAGAACTGGTAAGTCTTGTGGATTTACCCGAAAAATTATGACCCAACGAACACCAACATACCTTGCTCTTCCGTGACAGGATGCCGTCCCTCAAGCACCGCGTCTCTGGCCTGGACGTACAGCAAATTCAGCTGGACTGGGTCTCTAGCGTCCACCTTCCTGTCTGAGTAGAACAGCCGTCTCTTCAGGAGTAGCGTCTCCGTGGGGGCCACTGCCATCTCTCGGAGGGTCTTGTGTTGCTCCAGCCATTCCACTGGAAATTACGGTGAATAAGTGGTTTGGTTTTGTTTGAACGTTCTGACGTGAGGGCGTAACTAAGATGCCAATCGTAACCAGTTAGCGTGATGTTGTTTTCTTTCTCTGTCGCTTTGTGTAATTGAGCTTCGTGATAACTATCGACAGATACATTATATATTATTATATGTATGTCACAATGAACATAGTCTTCGACCCACTTTTTGTATTTTTTTAAGACAGAATTTTCTGCTCGGTATAATGGCGAGGAGGTTATTTAGAACGCACGGGTTTTTTTGAAATTTGCCAAATTAAGGGTTAAAGCAAACAGACAGTTGGCCTCTTCTCAGCATGGATGCTGTTATGTCCCAGCGCTTATCTTCTGCTTCTGATGAGGCCATCTTAAGAGACATGAAAGGTAATAAACACAATGCTTTCTTTGTAGACAATTGCGTTCAGCTATCTATGTGAGAGGGAATTATAATCGGCTGCATCAATCACTGACGAGAGATGCCGAAATATTTTAGGATAGGCTGTGATCGCAAAGATTATTATGTACTAAGCACATAAATAAATTTCCAAGACACCGGAAAGTGTGAAAAAATGTCACGATTGCTTTATATTTTCCTTTTTCTTGATAAAAGGCATCGTGATTAATTTTCCATACGACGCCGACATCAACTAAAAGAAAGCAATAAGAATGACAAAATGACATAATATTCAGATACCATTGTCATCAGTCTTGAGCTTCTTGCTAAGCTGCTGCAGCGCAGCATCTTTCTCTTTGTGCTGGTGCTTCCTCTTCAAGGTCAGGGTACCCGTGGCTGGGTGTTCCTCCATCGGCTCATCTTCACGGCACTGATGAAAACAGAAGAGTTAAGATCATAGCAGCAAAAGTGAAAATCACTCTTTTTATGCCACTCGTATGGCGTAAACAATACAGCGTGTGTATTTGATACCGGCGATTACTATCGGACCTAGGGAACCTGTTTACATAAATTTCTTTAAGAAATTAAGGTTTTTTTATACAAAATACAAACACGCAATGTATTGCATCCACTGGTAGCCACATTAGGTACAGCCACAGTAGACAGAAGTATCTAAACGTCATATGAGGGTCAAAATTCTTTTCATCACACTTGCTGTCTAAGCGCGCCATTGCTTGCACGCGTAGCGGGAGTAATAGAAAAGTGAAATTCCCTAGGGAGTAATAGAAATATCAGTACGTCATTTAATAATATTATGTCTTAAAACTTATTTTTTGGTTGGCAAGTGTGATGAAAAACATTGTATGCATCACGGTCGGTAAGCGGAATACTAACTCGAGTCATAAAAGCCCTCCGCCTTCCGGCGTCGGGCTTCTAACACTCTCGTTAGTAATTCCGTACTTAACTCCCTTGATGCACAATGTACTATTTCGTTGTCTTGTTTCATGGCACTCTGTCACGCTTTTAGCTAATGTTTCGACTCAGTAAACAAAAAAATCCGGTGCACTTGTATTTCTTTTTCACGCTAGGTTTCAATTCATACATCAGAAATTGAAAACAAAACATCATCTCATTCAAAAATCACCACTGCGTCACGTTTTTAGGGACACAAAATAAGGCAATGAAAAGAATTTTGACCCACGAGTCTCATGTCAGTTGGCCGGCATAGGTACATTCCTGCTGGGTTGCACTTTAGAAAAATCATTACACCTATTTAACAACAAAATTTAACGAAATGATTATCTTATACGACCGGTAGGATCAAATATCATAGCTGGATTAATAATTATCCCGTATCAAATACCCACGCTGTATTTTGGTATTACCTACCTATTCAAATATTAAAACATACACAACATGCTGACTATACATGACATGTGCACATTATTGCCATATCGATGGTTGTGTGGCTCAACATCGTATGTCCAGTGTGTATGAGTCATCCTCGTATATGAAATGTATGTATTTTATATAGAAACTAGCGACCCGCCCCGGCTGCGCACGGGTAGGTACTACGAGCCCCGATGCATATGTTCTCGTCCAGTTAGACAGTTTTTCGAGATTATCCCGTTCATCCGGGGGAAAAGGTTTAGAGACAAAACTTTCACTATTCAATAGTAGTACTAAAATAGTTTCTTTGAGTATAAAATATTTGGACTTAAAAAATCAGAATAAAAAAAAAACTATTTTACGAGAGGTATTTTTTTTTATTTTTTCCACAATTTTTAATTTTGTAAATAATCAATGAATGTAAAGAACGCCATTAATATTAAAGACGACATGGTACACCTAATTAGAGGTGTGCGCCGGCACAGAAATCACCGGCGGCGGCGCGCCGCAATATTTTGCCGGCGTGGCGGCGCCACGCCGGCGTCAAGGTCGAGTTATTGCCCTATACGTTCATATATAAGGATGAGAAGGTATTAAACACCTAGATATAGTTTAGGACAAGTTTATTATTTTAAAAATAAACACATAAAAAAATTATAGGATTGCATTTTATGCGACAATTGTTGTAATTATCGTGTACGAAAATTATTTTATTAACTCGCAATGGGTCGAGTCGTGACATTTTGTCTACACATCTACAGATTCCCAATACTACACATTCCCAATTGTACAGATTCCGATACTACAGATAAGGGTCCATTAATCACGTCATACTGTATAAGAAAAAATTACCAATTATCACCATAGGGGAGGGGGGGTCATCGGACTAATCACGTGTAATTTTTTGTCAGTCTGTTCAACAGCATACTTTTTAAAACATAACCAGATGTCATATCCTGAACTGAGTTTTTAAACTTCACGGACATTTACCTCGTAGTTGGCAAGAAAGTTTTTTTCCCATCACGTGTGCAATAAAGTACGTAAATTGAAGTGTTATTAAAAGGACTACTTAAGTTGGAAAAAAATTAAACGTCATATTGGCTAGGGGGGGGTCCTGAAAATATCACCAAGTATCACCATGGGGGATGAGGGGTCTAAAATAGGCCAAAATCGTATGATATGATTAATGGATAAGCCCTAAGAAGTAATACTACAGATATTGTCAGTCCCAATAATACGGATTTCGAATGCTACAAATACCTACCCAACACGACAGATTCCCAATACTACACGTTCTCAATACTACGAATTCCCAACAGGTACTCCAGATTTCAAATACTACAGATACCCAGCTTTACAACCTCTTTGTACAGTCGAAGACAAAATAAGGGGTATACAAAAACGTTCAGAAATATATCCCAGTGCACTCTAATTCTGTGTAATAAGAACGTCGTAACATATTTATGAACGGATTCTTTCGATACTTATTTTTGCACTTGACTGTACCATCATCGCCCACACTGCTAATCATACATCGGTGTTGTACACACGAAAAAATATATTTTTTTCCATTTAAAATCTATTTTTGCATCGCGCATGTAGGTGTGTTTTGCTTTGTTTGACGTTATTATTTATTACAAGTCTACAAAAACTGCAAAAATAGCCGAATTTTGAATGCGTTTTAATGTACTGATAAAAAATATTTCGTATACTGTCCAAAAACAGGAAACATACCGACATGATGAGAAGCATCTTTCTTAAAATGCTTATGAAAATTTTTTTGTTACAAATTGGTCTATTTTGGAGGAGAAAACATGTGACAAATAAACCTTGTTTTCGTCAATTTTACTTAGGTATTATCAGGCGAAGCTGATTATCTATTTCTAAGCCGTGAAAAGCGACAGCAAATTTTTCAAATGCAAATTTTTTAGCTTACATCTCCTTTTTCCTCTAAAAATATCTTATTCAAGAAGCACAAAATCATCCATGGCAAACGCTTAAATTAATAGAATCAGTTAATAGACAGTCATTACGCCTCCTATGGTGGCCTAACGTAGATAATGAAAAAACATCCACCATCATCATCAGCCTATCGCAGTCCACTGCTGGACATAGGTCTTCCCAATTTCACGCCACCGTTTTCGTTCATTGGCTGCTTGCATCCAGCTCCTGCCGGCCATCCTACGCAAATCGTCGCTCCACCTTGCCTGAGGGCGTCTTATACTATGCTTGCCGAGACGCGGTCTCCACTCGTTTCCCCAAAAGTTGTCGGGTTTACGGCTAATAATGCCAGCCCACTGCCACTTCAGCTTGCTAACACGATGGGCTATGTCGATCACTCTGGATAACCTCATTTCTGATTCAACCCGGCCTGATTCGGCCCGCAAAGAGACGCCGAGCATAGCCCTTTCCATAGCTCGCTGAGCGACCTTGAATTTGTGGACCAGCCGTACCGTCATTGTCCACGTTTCGGCTCCGTACGTGACGACGGGTGGAACGCATGTATTGAAGTGTTTTGTCTTCAGACACTGTGAGATCGACGATGTGAAGAATACAATATAATAGAATTCTGTAAAAGAAATCTGTAAAATTGGGAACAATTCTACTCGAGTAGTGTGTTTTTTTCGTAGGTACGTATTAATCTCCTTTAGGCCTGAAAATCTGTAATCCAGAAGTGGCATTTCGGTCAGATGGAACCGCTTGTCGATATTTCGCAAGCATATTGTTGTTTAATGCCAATATGATCAGCGTGGCGCGTAATTCAAATGATTTTATTCCGCAAAAATTTTGTCGCGGCGTGGATTTTGAAAACGTCGGCGGCGGCGGCGGAGTGGGTCCCGCGTGGCGCACACCTCTACACCTAATGCACTGCGAATTTTGCGTCAAGCTTATAAGCGCGGAATTACGGTGGTGAACGAAAATATAATTTAGACACTGGTTTGTTAAAATCGATTTATTAAACAACAAAAGCGTACTTCAGATTGTTGTGTCTCTTGAAATGTAATAGTACATTAACCATGACTAACGTTCATACAATTTATCATTAGCATAATGTGATAGTTTTTAAAATATTCAAAATTTATTTATGCGCGATTTAAGCGTACAAAGGGACATAGGGACAGAAAAAGTGACTTTATTTTATACTATGTGGTGATAGTGATATATTTTTCTGACACAACCTCGTAAGCCTTTATACGAGATTGAGTCACACAGCCAGCGATATCTAAACTGTTAGTAGCGACACTGTGTCTTGGTCAAATAGGAAAATAGTTACGCTTTTCCCCATTAAAACAACTGTTTCATCTTACCCCAATTACGTAAGAAACACTCACCAGCCCATACTCCTCATAGTTGGTGATCCCCAGCTTGCTGCACACGTTCATCATGAGCGTCTCCACCGATTTGCTCTCGTCTACCTGCATCGTCTTCACTGATCCTGGAACACCCATCCAAAATATTGTGAATGCCACATTGGTCTCTTAAATTGCAAGTCAATTTAGATTATTATCGATGCCAGTTACAATTTTGTTGCCTTTGGCGTCGAGACCCTCCGCCCTTGGGGCCCAGCAGCCCAGGCTTTATTCAATGATTTAGCTAAACGTTTGGTCGACGTTACGGGGGCAGGAGGGCTGGCAGTTTCCTCGCACAGTGAATAAGCATCGCGATTCAGCGGGGAAACGTTGCCAGCATCCTTGGCACTATGCCACAGGGTCCTTATTTAGATTTAGGCTTTTAGTTGTTAGTTAGTTAAGTTTATTGTAAGTGTAAGAAAAATTGTTATGTAATTTCGATCTGTCAGTTTTTGACAGCTATTCCATGGAACTGACTAGGGTGTGCTCCCGGTTCTGAATTTGTATGGCAAGAACCGGTAATTCCCGGTTCCAGTACTGTATTTGTATAGAAAGTCAGAATCGGGAGCACACCCTAGAACTGACATATAGCGATTCATATTAGGTCCTGCGGCCCTACCGCGAACTTCGAAATCCGCAAATTTCGAGGATTTGTCTCTCTCACTCTAATGACGCCTTCGTTGGAGTGACAGAGAAAAATTTTCGAAATTTACAAATTTCCATTTTCGCGGCAGAGCTAGAGTTGAATTGCATTTTAAGGGTCCACGGAAAGAACATGTCTAGACAATTCAAATTACAGAAGGAAAAACCTTACTTTTAACAGAATAAGGTGTGAATTTGCCCTGATTTTTTAAGCACTGGACATGTTTTTTTCGTGGACCCTTTATTTGTAGATTGTCATAGCTCCCAGAAGTTTAATGGAACAAATCAAATTATTTTATGAAATGTTTTGATTTGTGTTTGTTGATCTTAAAATTAACAAGTTAAATATTTATATATGATCGATCCTAAATTAAGTTGTCATATACAGGTATGAAAGGGACGTATCGCACAAAAAAAATCAGTAAAGTCTGAGGTGAGATTCAAACCCCCGTCCTTAGCTTCTAGTTGGTGCCTAAACCATAGGTGGGTCATACAGATTTTTTTGTATGAGTTAGGTTACAAATCTTTCCTGTGGACATGTGAAAATTCAGTGCTCTAGAATCCCCATTTTCTTGTTGGACAAAGACAAACCGATAGATGGTTTCTTTCTAGTTTTTAAGAATAATTTGGCCAAAACCTAATTTGTATGTCCGAAAGCCGTTAACTTTCGAAATGACCACTAGAAAGACGCCCATTTTCGCGAACGCTGTATGACCCAGGTAAGTAAAACATTACTATGAAGAGTCACCTATATGGATCGAAGAATTGGTACGTTGGCAATAATTAGCATCGTATTTCTATAGCAGTGGCTACTAATTCGTAAACATTCCGAATGTGTTTCAAAACAACAGGTGGGCTATTGTTTGATATTCATTTAGTACCTATAATAATATAGCACGCACATAGTTAACTAATATGAAAATCCATAACAGCCCTAGGGCATAATGACGTGCGACGTATCTCAGGCGTACCCGTGACCTTGCCTTTAAGCGTCTTGGCGGCAGAGCGTGGGGTTTTAGTGGGTGTCTACCCACTAAAACCCCAACCTCCAAGGCCTCATTAGCCCTGGGAGTCCCACATAACCACCCAGGTCCGTTCCCGCACCCGGGTGGTATGCGTAACGCATTTACCCAGGTAAATAAAGGGTACCTACATGTACCTGCGGCGCACGTGGCCTGTGCGTATTGATACTCTCACCGAACAAAGTGTACCTAATGCAAATGGGCTTTTCTTCAAAGTTGCACGCTCCACTTTTTGTAACATAGGCATTTTTTATGTGATTTCTACTCAAAATCGTGAGCTCTTTCGATCCTAAAGGTGCATTCAGACCAAACGAGCATTTGCTATTCTAACCCCCTACTCTACGAAATTCGATTTCGTAGGGTGGGGGATAGAATAGCGAATGCTCGTTTGGTCTGAATGCACCTTAATGGGAGATACATTTTGTCCCAATATTATTTAAATTTTTTCGAAGATTCCATTCCTTTACCGGCCTACAAATATTTATGGAAAAATAGTAACGTAATGGGGAAAAAACCCAGTTACAAAAAAATCTCCTATTAGGATCGAAAGAGCTCGCGATTCTCAGTGGAAATCATATAAAAAGTTCCATTTGCAAAAAAAAGTGCGTGGGGGGGGGATAAGGACACCTTAACAAAATTGTCCAGATATTGGTACGTACCATCCAACATTCTAATCCTGAGGGTCCTCACACGGCAACGGTAGTGAAGGCTGTCTCCATCCTTCAGGAGATAGTAGTCCAAATGACGAGGGTCCTCCAGCCAGCAGCCAGAAAGGTCATCGTCAGCTGAGGTGAGGAAAAGGCCGTAATCTGGAAAAAAATGCATCATTATTAGATATATTAGCTGAAAAACATCCACTGCTGTTTAATTAACACAGTAAGATAGTGGCAAGTAGATATTTTCGCGTCACACGCATCAGTCTTGTGTTAAGGTGCTCATAAAACATCGGAAAATGAACTGTAACGTTTTGAAAATAAAGTCGAGTTTCAATTATGGCATAATTCGCTCTGATCTAAATGCTAGCAACTGTTCTTTGAAGACTGTTAGATCTTATAGGTACCGCTAAAGTAATTCAAAAGGTGAAAGAGGGTCCATACGCATGTGATTGATCGTTTACCTTTCCCTGTAGCCCCAGTGAGGACCTTCTCTTCCACCATCTGCGCTGCATCAGCCACAGTGCAGCCGTTGGGGAACTTCATGGTGCGCACATGACCGGGACGTATGGCGTACGCGAAGAGATGATGTAAAGGCCTCAAGGGTTGATGATGATGTAAAGATAGTTAGTTTACCTTTCCCTGCAGCCCCAGTGAGGACCTTCTCTTCCACCATCTGCGCCGCATCAGCAACAGTGCAGCCGTTGGGGAACTTCATGGTGCGCGTGACTGCTCCATCCTGGAGGATTATCTTCAGTGATAGCTCCGGCATTTTTTATCTGGAACAGGTAAATATCATTAAATGTCATCGGTCATTGTGGATGCCGTATGGTGAAGGCAGTAATAATACATTTGTCACCCACCCCAACTCCTCTTGCGGGTGTCGTAAGAGTCGACTAAGGGATTAAAGTGTCACTGACAATTCTACAAGATTGATGATGGGCAGCAGCGTCATCATAGTGGACACATTACTGCGATCGCCTTGCCCAGCGTGTCGATTATGGGCATTTACCTCCTAATGCGTCTATACGCATAGTATAGTTAATAGGAGAGGTCTACGTCCAACAGTGGACTGAGACAGGCTGATGTAGAAGTAGTGCCACGTCAGGTATCATATAACAACAGAATTGAATTACTAGCCATTCTATTTTAATCAATGTTTTGTTCTCCTTACCGGGAGCAATGTCATACAATGGCAGGGCGACTGACTTATCAGCAACGAGGATAATATTCTTCCTTTATTACGACACTAAATAACATTGTTGCTATGTGAATCATTGTTCTCTAGAATAACTCAAATTGTTTTATTATTTTATTTTTTAAGTAGAAACACTACTATGTATTATGTATACAGGGTGTTCGTTTCGATTTGCGTTAAATTAGACAGGTTACTTGGGACATTAATAGAAGTTGTCTGGTATATTGGCTTTTGGAAAATTCGATAAAAAATATTTTTTTTTGTTTTCATACATAATAAATGAAATAGTAAGTCTGAGAGAACCTTAAGAATAAAATAAAAGTTAATCTCAGGTGACTGACGGCACATGTCAAAATAAGTAACATTAGAATGTAATAAAGGTTGCAATACACAAATGTTCAGGGATTAAACTTATTTTTTTGATAATTCAATAACAGTAAGAGTTAAAACACTAGTTTCTTAGAGAAATTATAACTGACCTAAATAAGCTTCCCTTAAATTTATAACATATGAAGAAAAACACGCTGAATACAACAATTTCTTGAATAGCATGAAAACTAAATACAAAATGGGAAAACCATACTCGCAAGTAATTTTTTGGCTTAAAGTTAAAGTCCAAATATCTGTTATACGAGCAGTTTCAATAAGGATAAGAGGCACCAGAAGGCATATCAGAGTCTTCGAATGTGAAGACGGAGCAGGAATCCTATACCATTTTTTTTATGTTATGAGTTATGATGAAATAACGTGTTAGGTACTGTGTTCTATATAACAAGCTATAAATAACATTATTTGGTAGGTATACAGAAACAAATATTAATTAAACTAGAGAATAAAATAATAAATAAAATAAAAGTAAACGAATCCGTCCATATACAACGTGTTTCACCATTCACTGAAAACCACAGACACCCCAACAAAATTTTATTATTTAATTCTAGTCTAGATAATTTGTTCTCACATCAGTGTATTTTATGAAATAAATTGTTTGTCCTATCTACTATAAGTATTTAGGGTATTGTTCCTTCATTCTAATATGTATATAAGTATATTAAGGTTCTCTCACACTTGCCATTACAATTATTATGTATGAAAAGGAAAAAAAATAACGAAAATAACAAAAGCATAATACCAGGCAACTTCTATTAATGTCCCAAGTAACTTGTCCAATTTAACGGAAATCTAAAAAAACGTTCTGTATTATAATACATATAGACACTTAAATACACAGACAGCCACGACCAAAGTACAAATATATGTGATAAATAAATAGGTAGGTACACAAATAATGCCCTCGCCGGGATTATAACCCGGAACCTCCAGCTTCGTAAGCAGGGTCACTATCAACTAGGCTACGGAGGCTGACATATAAAATAATCCTTATTAGGTACCTAGATGTTTGCTAAGTGCCCATAATTTAAACTTCTTCCCGTTTTTCCAGTTTCTACGTAACATTGTGGAAAGCTGCTTTTATTTAATGTCGGCCTAGCTAAGATGCGATTCTGCAATCGTATAAAGGTGCATTCAGACCAAACGAGCATTCGCTATTCTAACCCCCTACTCTACGAAATTCGATCGTTACACAAAACGTGATTCGTTGATTTTTTAGAGTGGGGGATAGAATAGCGAATGCTCGTTTGGTCGGAATGTACCTGACGATATGCGATAAGTAATAAATTTATGAGAGTTACAGATTCGAATGAAAAGTCACGTGACCATTTCTATACATTATGGTCACGTGACTTATTGCTTAAAAATGTATGTGAACTCAAGGTTTAAGGGTTTTAAGTTGGTGATAAAACCAAGATTGTTTTCTAAAAGTGCGTGATTATGAAATAGGTAAATGCAAGTTTTTAGGTCTCTTTACTTTTTTTGATTTATACTAACAAACTGTATACAGCGTGATTTACAGTGACGGGAACTGTGACGGGACACTGTGACAAAACATTAAATTTAGAGAATCATCTCTAAATGTTTTGTCACAGTTCTCAATGTTTTGTCACAGCGAAAGATTTCAATTTTGAAATCTTTCGCTAGCGCAGGTCTCAATATTGGCACGACAGTTAAACAACAACTTTGCCCCCTTGTATAATAAATAACTATTTCTATAGAAAGGCGACCTATTTTGGCGACCGGCTCTTAAAAAACAATTTATATCCTGAATAAACAAAAGCGTTGTACGGTGGAGGTATTCTAGCTTAAATCATTTGTCTGACAGATAATAATACAGACAAGATATATTATACATTAGTGTTTTTTGTGGGCCACAGATAATTGGCAACTCACTTAAAACGACATTCCAATCATTAGTGCGATAACACTAAAAGCTAACCCGTGGCGATACAGCGAACGGTACTTAAAAATAGAAATACGATTTTCAATAGTAAATGTACTAAGTACTTAATGTATTAAGTAATTAACAACATTCTTTAGCCTACATTGGCGCCAAGAAAAATTATAATAACAATGGAAACACAAGCACGTAGCCAATTCTTTAAAAAGTTCTACATTCGTTGGAAACCGCGTAGGAAAACTTATGGTAGAAGTAGAATATTATAGGTACCAGTGACCGACAGTCTGGTGGCGACGAGCCGTGTGGTGACGGCAGTAAGAATACATTTGTCACCACCCCAACTCCTGCGTGTGTCGTAATAGTCGACTAAGGGATTTAAGTGTTATTGGCCACTATTTGATAAAAGATTGATGATGGGCAGCAGCGTCATCATAGTGAACACATTACTGCGATCGCCAATCCGCTTGCCGAGCGTGGCGATTATGGGCATTTACCTCCTAATGTGTTTATACACATAGTTAATAGAAGAGGCCTAAGTCCAGCAGTGGATTATTATAGGATGATGATGATGATGATCGACAGTGCACTATGATTTTGATATAAACATTATAAATTTGAACGCAATAATATTTAGTTACCTACTTTCTTTACACTTGAAAGTACAAATTTAATGTAAACACAATGCACTAAAAACAATAAAATGCACTAATGTTCATGTATAGTTGACGATGGTACTTTTAAAACCGTACCCTACCGTACCTTAACTACGTACACTACGTGGTAACAGAACGAAACATTATTGACCTAACTTTAAAATCTTTTATCTACAGGAATATCATAATTTCCCTGTTATGTATTCAGAAGCGGTAATGTAATGACCTATATTAAGAGACCGGTGTCTGTGGCTGTATCATAATGTTAACATTAAAGTACAGACAGAGTACAGTGCATCATAATGTTGACATTAAAGTATCGTCGTCATGATATTCATTTTAACATTATGAAGTCAACTTCTTTTTGTTGTTTTTTTTTTCAATAAATATTTATTGACTCAAATTGAGTGATTTCAACTGATTTGAATTTTTATATTTAGAGGTAATTACTTAGTGGATATCAATGAAAATAAAGGTAAATTGTCATTCTAAACTTATGATATGGATGTAGATAAAGTTATGTATGTGACTGTACATAATTAGGCATTAAACACTCGTGTGATCTTATTATGAAACTCGCCTACGGCTCGTTGCATAAAACCACACTCATGTTTAATGCCTTTTATTATGCGCCAGCCACATAATTAACTATTGAATAGGTATTAAAAAGTAACGCTACTTATTATAATAAACTCGATGTGATCATAAGTTATGAATCATAACATAAGCTATATTTATTATTGAAAAAAAAATAACATTTTTATTGTTAGTGTTATTGTTTGGCGGTTATAAAAAGTTTAAAAGTTTTGAACCCCTTAAACACCACGATAGTCAAGCCGGTAAATAAAAATATCTATCTATACATATAATAAACAACTATAGTAGTCATCGGATGCTTGTAAATCCAATTGTCACATGCGCATTGCCTTAGAAACATTAAAACTCTGCTTGAGAACCTTATACTTTAGTCTGTTAAGAAAACTTCGCTGGGAGCGATTCTTGTAAACATTTATACTAACTTTAATTATAGTAATCATACTTCATACAAAACTGCATTGAGATGACTCTAACCCGTGCAAAAATAAAACTCAAACAAAACAAAATAAGAGATTTGTTATGAATTATACAATAACATACCTATTATTATATTGCAAATCCAAATAACACTTTAAAATATCACTTCACTTTGACTTTTAACACTTTTAAATAAACTTTTAATATAAAATACGTATTTAATGCCGACTGACCGATACGGTCGTCTTGTTGATACTGCGGTGTGTCTGTGATAACTCATTGGATGAACGCATTCGTGACTCAGAACAACACAACCAACTTAACCATGTACCTCGCTACTATGCGCTGTAATACGCGCGAGGTGCAAACTTATCTTGGTTATTCCGATGTAGTCATACATTGTACCAAGTTAAGAGTGCAGCTCGCTAGTATGAAGTGTAATGGACGAGAGCGGTAAACTTATCTTTGTTTCTTTCAATGTAGTCACGTATTTGTACCAAGGTAAGTATGCAGCTCGCTTGTATGAAGCGTAATGGACGTTAGGTGCAAAGTTATCTTGGTCATGACTACATCGAAGAATTCTGATTCAGTGAACCAGTTTTGTATGAAAAAACGATGACTTGGGATACGTCATACAACGGTATTGCGCCTACGCATTACTTTAATTCATTTTTTTGTGGCGAACAATCGTACGGCATAACCGGATGTGTTGCATATGTATAAATAAATACAGGGTTGTCACATGCGCGTTGACAATTGCACTGAAATAAGAGAAATGTCGATTTTGCACGTGTTGGCGTGAAATTCGTTTTCCGTTAGGTTTAAAGTTCGCAATAAAACCAAGATTGTGTGCTAAAAAGTACGTGATTATGGAATATCGCAAGTTTTTTGGTTTGATTACATTTTTTTGGATTCTACAGACGAATGGCATAGGTTAAGGGCCTGTTTCAAAATCCTCGTATAAAATATACAGTGTGTTAACAGAATGCAGGCATTATTGAAACCGAGGATTGAGGTGCAGATTTTTAGTCAAACTGTAAGCATTTGATTAAAAATTCTAAGTACAAACGTAATTAATATTTACTCTAAGAAAAATTCAGTGAGAAGCAATATACTTTATACTTACTTCAAAATGTATCGTTAGTTACCGCTTGACAATGACAGTCTGCAGCCACTCGCAGCGTTTGACAACTAAGCAGGACACGCGTTACATTGATCTTTCGAAGGAAATAAAATTAATTGTACAGTTAATTTAAATATATGTCAACTCTTAATAGATACCTGAAAACGATTCCCTGGATGCTTAGCCAAGTTGCCAATCGCTAGCGCTTAGTAGCGTATCGTAATTTTCCCTGTCTGCACTCTCTCATATTAGTGCGACAAAGACAGTTAGCTGCCTTTCGTTTACGATTGACGAGCGTTAGCGATTGGCAACTTGTCTAAGCACCCTGAGATTGCATTACGTCAGCGCAAGGCATTATCGAACTAATACTCGCAATTTTAAGATCTATTATCTTAAAACTTTAGAATGCAGTTTTGGCAAAGCTATAATGATGTCATAGGTTTTTCCTGGCTATGGTTTCATGTTTTTTTCGTCAATTGCGTTTGATTATCAACTCTACTCATTGCAATTCTTTTTTTATTTTTTTTTATGCTATTGGTGGCAAATGAACAGACGAATCGCCTGATGGAAAGCGATTAACGTCGCCCATGGACACCCGCAACACCAGAGGCGTCGCAAATGCGTTGCCGGCCTTTAAGGTACGCTCTTTCACTGTGAAGCTGTAGGTAGGGTTCGAATCTCAGCAAGGGTATTTTATTATTTGTGTGATAAAATATTAATACCTAATTGGTTTTAACATGGATTTACATACGGATTTTGTTTTTTAAGGAAGGTTTAGTTTTAATTAATTTAATCGGTCTCTTAATGGGTCGAAACATGTCGAGCAATCATCGACTTAAATACGCGAGTTCGATAATGTTTTAATATTAATTAATTTAGTTTATATTTTAATTTTTAAGATTAGTTTTACTTCATTTTAGATATTAACATCTTATCTTATCTACGAGTATATTTATTTAATCTTTCACTATCGACTCATATTTTAACTATAAACAGGACTTAATCGGAAATCGCTTAATAATTGACCTGACGTTTCGAGCTTGAAGTGCCATGCAAAGTATAACTTAGGAACAAAACTTCGATGATAAATGCCTACACAAAGAGTTGCCCTCGCCGGGTTTCGAACCCAGGCCCTCCAGCTTCCGTCAACAAAAAATGTGATCATAGAAAAGTAAATAAAAAGATACATATATATACTTAAATACATACACAGCCATGTCCAAGGAACAAATATTTGTGATAAATAAATACAAACAAACCCTAAATAATGCCCTCGCCGGGATTCGAACCCGGAACCTCCAGCTTCGTAGGCAGGGTCACTACCAACTAGGATACGGAGGCTGACTGATGATGATGATGTACTAAACAGACCCCAGTATGCAACGTAACATAAAGGAATCATCATGTCATGTCATATATTATTCAATCACTGCCACTCTGCCAGTTTAGGCGCGGATTCCAGGTATGACTAAGTGAAACGACCTTAAAAGACCTAATATGTCTATCTTGCTTACACTGCCTTGGTGCAAACGGATAAGACCTAGGTCACCTTCCCTGGCGTGTATGTATCGTAAACGCGTAAAAGTGATTCAATGGCAATCTTATTTTAAGATTATAAAAGAAGAAGGACTCAAGAGGTCACTCACGTTTTGTATGTCACTCATTGCTAGCATTATTTCATTTCATTTCATTTCATTGTACCTAGGAGAAGTTTCATAAGTTGCGAAACTTGCATAGAGAATATTCTCGGGAATCTCAATTTAACAAATAATCTAATCAAGCCAAGACTTTTTTTTTTTAATGTTGGAACAACAAAGTGGCTCCACTCCACCTGATCGTAAGTGAAAAGTAGAGCCCAAATCCCGGCGGCAACGAACAGGAGACAATTAGTAACCTGTTAGTTGCCACCGCCTTGCTGGCCCGCTAGATGCTTCTTCACGCTTCGCTTAAAGGGTCCCAACTTATAGGTATGCGGAAACACATGTGCCGGTAAAGAATTCCACTTTTTAATAGTAGTAGTAGTGGCATATGAAGGAATTGCCGAATTTCTTAGTACGTGTGGGAATATTTTCCACGGTGAAGGAGTGATACCGCAAACCGGCACGTGTGGTTTTATAACGGAAAGGGGAGGGCGGGATGAGGGAAAATAACTCTTCAGAACACTCACCATGGTACAGGCGATAAAAAACGCTCAGGGAACCAATGTCCCTACGTAGTTGAAGGGGTTCAAGGTGCCTGGTAACCTTAGAGTCGCTTATAATACGGACTGCCCGCCGCTGCATCCTATCGAGAGAATCGAGTAGGTATTGGGCGGACCCATCCCAAAGATGAGAGCAGTACTCCACGCAAGACCGAACTTGTGTCTTATTACTAGACTGTACTAGATACATGCTTTATGAGTTATATTTGCCGCCTTGTTTCGTTATTTACGATTGAACGTAATTATTTATAACACATTTTTATAAGTACTCATGGAAACATTCTCAATGAGAACTTACTCTTAAATTGTCATGAAAATTCGCGGAAATATCCGAGTATATCCCGCAATTTTGAGAATGTTTTGCACCTTGTTTGTAACGTGACAGAATAACAACGGAAAAAAATGTGACTGACCCATGAACATACTGTGGAGGTCCAATAAGTAGGCCTATGTTATGCGTATAGACGCATTAGGAGGTAAATATCCATTCGCCACGTTGGCCAAGCGGATTAACGATTGCAGTAATGTGTCCATTATGATGACGCTGCTGCCCATCATCAATTTTCTATCAATAAATGGTCAGTGACACTTCAATCCCTTATTCGGCTGTTACGACACCCACGGGTAAAGTTAGGGTAGTGACAGTGACAAATGAATTCTTACTGCCGTCACCACACGCTGGTAATCTATATGAAATTAAAAAAATGATAGGTAGGTACCACTTATTATATTGGCTAATGGGGGCAGCAGATCTCACCAGCCATTAGTGATCCTGAAATGCCTGGCCACGACATTGGTCTAAGGCCTGGCGACGACATTGGTCTAAGGCCTGGCCACGACATTGGTCTAAGGCCAGAGACCAGCGGCGAACGAATTTGTTGTGCGAGAGGGAGTCCCCATATCGACATCTCGCTCCAACTTATGGATTTACTCGCCGCTGGTCGCCCTAGACCAATGTCGTGGTCACTGGTCAGGCCTCACTACCGCGAAAATCGGAATTCGTAAATCTCGAGGATTTTTCTCTGTCACTCCAACGAAGGCGTCATTAGAGTGAGAGAGACAAATCCTCGAAATTTGCGGATTTCGATGTTCGCGGTAGGGCCGCAGGCCTTTAGGTACTCATTTTGTATGGAAGCGCTATCGCTTGTTTCTGTTACGTCCATGTTCAAGGTCCTCATGAATATTTATATTATTTAATATTGTAATAACATAATATATTCCATTTTAGGGATGCAAACGAGTAGAATAGTGAAGTAGTATTAGTATTACATAGGGCTGTGTCACAATTTATTACAACAATCAGTATAATGATAGTCAAGGCATTAGACACAACGATATGCCAAAAAATATCGAAAAGAAAACAAAAGTACTCTTTAACTATCGACATGAACTAGGAATACATATTACGAATAACACTAGGAATAGTACATTACACTAGGAATACAAGTGCGAAAAAAATTAATATCGAAACGAATGGAGATAAATTAAAGCACGACTGAATCGATGCTTTCAATAGACACAAGTTACGAATTTCGTTTTCGCACCAGTATCGTACAACGTTTTTCAATACATATGGTCCTCCGAAGATTTGAACCTGACGTAAAATTAACCATTTCTCGCACTAGCGCGTAAAAAAAAACGCTATCTGTACTGAAAATTTTCTTTCTCAGGGATTCAGATTAAAAAAAGCTTAACTTCAGTCAGATTTGTAACGACATTGAAACTTGATGAACATGATTGTTTTTCTATAGTCTTATGTCGCTTAAAGTTGATAAAATTACCACCTAAATATAGTTTTTCTCAAACATGCAATGATATTATTGTCTTTACGTTCCTTAAAATAGACTCGGAAGTATCGCTTTTAGGACGCAGTAACTCACTGGGATGGAAATTGAATTTCATAAAACTTATCAGGCCTAGGCCAGCAAAGTAACTTTTTTTTTAATTTCGACAACATTGTCATTATTTTTTAATGTATTTCTTTGTATGTTTGAGAAAAGCACTATACATGCCTCGGCGTGAAAACGGATTCCCGGCGGCCTCGTTACCTATCCGGTACCAACATGGCCGGAAATCCTCATTTTCCCATTCTCGTTGCAAACCTGACTGCAGCTAAGCATTTTTGATCTCACGCTAATTGGGTGTCACTAAACGTGAAAAATTTATCTGTCATGACGTCAGCAGGCCTAGCTATCGTATATGGTTGCAGAATGGCACTTTAGCCAGATCTGGGGACCATTTCTCGATTTCTCGAGCTTGTAACTTGTAATACAAGCGGAAGTCTATCTAATTAATAGTGTCAAAAAGAGATTTCTACTTGTATTACACAAGCTTTTGAGAAATGGACCCCTGCTGTACTTAGGTATAAATACTATAAATACTAAAAAATTAAATTTAAATTTAAATTTAAAACTGTTTATTTCTGAGACAAGTGCTTATTTCTATTTTAACATTGATTGCAAAATCTCTTTTGTATGAGATTATGTGCGCGGTCACTAAACTCGCGTGTTACGTTACCTATTATTTACTTAAATAATAATATATAATAATAGAATCTCATTATTTCTTCATATTAAGTTGATATGCTAGTATATTTCCCAGTGTGTTTATCCTTTGTAAAATATTCTTTGAGAATTTTATTGACTTGCGATTGTTTTGTATTTTCTAATGTATGTACTAATTTCTTAGGTAATTTATTTAATATATCTGGAAGAATATACCAACAAATCCTTTTACCATATGAATTGCTGGCTTTCGGCACTGTGTATAATGGTAAGTGATGAAGTTGACGCAACTTTTTAGATCTTACTGATTTTTGTAACTGAATTATTTGATGAGATTGTTCTTTTATTATCGCTGCGTCAATTTTATCAAATACACTCATGACTTTGCAATATTTAAATAATAAGGAATAGTTATCTTTATATTTATTTTTTATCTTATATGGCACTATGGTTTTAAGCAGTCTTAACTGGATATCATATATCTTTTGTATATATGTCTTGTATGTTCTACCATAACTTGATAGTCCATAGCTAATTACCGAGTCTGCCAACGCCAAATATAGTAGTCTTATAGTTTTATATGGTAGCTTGTGCTTTAAAATACTTAGTTTGGCTAGGATTGATCTCAATTTATTACAGACTTTATCTATATGTGGACCCCAGTTGAATTTATTGTCGACTGTGAGACCTAGGTATGTATGTTCATTGACAAGTTCGAGCTTTTGGCAGGCACAGTTTACATAGTTATTGTGCATACATTGGTGCTCATGGGCTATTACTTTTGGCTTTAGGTTTGTTTTCAAATATGGTGAGTGTATATACATGATTTTCGTTTTTTGGTAATTAATTGATAAGCCGACATCATGTGCCCATTTACACAGGTTATTAAATTCTTGTTGTATTATACCTTCCGCTATACTAGGGTCTTTGTGTGCTACTAAGATACATGTATCATCAGCAAACTGATATACAGATCCATGCTGAAATATATTATACATATCGTTAACATACAAAATATATTCCGTCGGGCCAATTATTGAACCCTGGGCTGTGCCGCATAGGGTTGGCACCAGCTTACTTTGTGCTCCGTTTATGCTCACAGTGTTGTATCTGTTTTCGTGGTAATTTCTGAACCATTTCAGCAATGGACCCTGTATGCCACCCTGCTCAAGTTTACTGTATAAGGTGTTATAATCTAGGGTATCAAAAGCTTTGCTGAAGTCGATCATAATATTCAGGATATGCTTTTTTTCATTTAGGTGACTATTTACTTCATCACTAAATGCCGATAACAGTTGCGTGGTGCTTTTATTTTTCTGAAAGCCATATTGTCTTTCATGTATAATTGCATTATTCGATAAGAAGTCATTTATCACTTCTCCATAATATTTTTCTATTATTTTATCAATACAAGAAAGTATGGTAATTGGTCTATAATTGTTAGAATCGCTATGGCTGCCTTTTTTATGTATAGGGCGTACTATACCTATTTTTAACAGATCTGGATAAAGTGAGTTAGAAATACATGAATTTAGTAGGTGCGTCAAAACAGGAGTAAGGTTTATTGCAATGTGTTTTATATCTTTTGCCCTTATTTTATCAAACCCAGGACTTTTTTTGTCATCTAAGCTCATGATAATTTTATACATTTTATCTTCGTTTATGTACCTTTGGTTAATCGAGACTGATGGTGTATTGATATATGACTTCTCATCAAACAGCTTTGTGTCACAACTACTTTGTACATTTTTTATATTTGAATCAAAATCGGCAGCAAATTTGTTACATAATATTTTTGGGCTTAGTTTAAAGGCTTTTGTGATCACTTCGTCCACTGACTTAATTATCCTACCAGTTAGCCTATTTATGATTTCCCACATTTTTTTTGGGTTTTTAAAATTGTTACATATTTCCAACTTGATTGATCTATTTTTTGCTTTATTCATTAACTTATTGGTTTTATTTCTATACTTGTTATAAACTAATCTATTTTTACTGTTACTCATATCATTTTTCCAAATTTGAAATAATTCTTTTTTTTTATTTGACATGTAGTTTAATTTATTTGTGATCCACTTACATTGGTCTCTTTTACTAAGCCCAATCTTACATTTTATATTACATTTATTATATGTGTCTGTGAATTTTTCATGTATATACCTCATTATGTCATTAGGATTAGACATCAAGAAAGTAGGCGACCAGTCAATTTTACATAATGCCTCTTTTACTTTGTTATTATCTATTTTTGTTATCATTTTACACCTTTTTTTGTATTCATAGTTGTTACACACAGCTAAACCCGTTATGAAATGGTCAGCCAACTCACAATGTACTACGGCTGATTTTATGAAGTAAGAATTACAATTATTATTTTTGGAACATTGTATACTGAAGTCGCGATGGAATATGTGGTCTATACATGATTTGGAAATTCCTACTGTAGTCTTACAAATTCTGGTATGTTTACTAATACAACACTCAAACCCCATTTCATACAGTGTATTAAGGTATGTATTGACAATATTATTATTACAAGATATATCTAAATTAGTATCTCCAATTAGTATACAGTTTTTCCTTAACAAGCATGTTGAGAGTATGCGTTTTAGTTCACTTATAAATGCCAACTTATTAAGGTTAGGAGGCCGATACACTGCACATATATATGATTTATAGTTCTCGGATGTTACTTCACACACTAAACACTCAAAGTTAATTGTGGAAACTGGTATGCATTCAAACTGTATGGATTTATGTGTATATATCACTATGCCACCCCCTCTGCGATTTTTTCTGAGATGACAATACATATTGTAACCTTGAATCTCGAATAATGGTTTCAAGTTATCGCTAATATTTGCTTCGGTTACGATTATCACGTGTACAAGGGCCTTACTCTCTGCTAATAGGTATTCAAGTTGGGTATGATTTTTTATCATGGATCGCAGGTTAACATGTAGAATAATCATTCCATTGCACTGTTTAGGTATTTGACTAACAAAGTCGTTCCAGCTGTTTTCTTCGGTTTCATTTATGAATGGATTTAGTTCCATTAATAAGATAGATGAGAGTGTTGACAGTGGATGTCTTTGTTATTGTTTTTTTGAAAATGCGACAAAAAATAAGGCGCAGAGAACCGGTGATGCCGGCAGCAACATTATGCAGCTCGTAATGAGAAAAAATGTGTTGATTTTTACTTACTGAAAGTTGTTGTCAGCCTCTCCACGTCCTTTGTAGACCTAACAATGTATACTTTCTCACCTTCGGACTGTATTAGTACATTACTACAGAGGCCGGGACGAAAGGGGTTGCCGGCCGAAAACATTAGACCGGAGAGGTCTGAGGCGGGCAACCCCATATTTCCGACCGAGGTATGCCGGCTTTTCTCAAACTTGCAATGAAATAAACAACAAACATAATATATCAAAGTTTTATTTTTTATATGCATTGTGGCAGAATGTCATGATGTTTGTGCCGCAAATTTATGTGGAATGGAACTAAAAATAACCACTTTGCCGGCCTAGGCCTTCAAGATTTGTATTAATTTCCATTAACTATCTCTTGTCCTAGTCTCATAATTTGCAGCGTATTATAAGAAACATAACAACAATATTTCATTGCATGTTTGAGAAAACATACATATACCTACTTATCTGTCTGCTTGTATACATTGTAGACGGATAGTCTGTGTCAATACACGGATTAGAGGTGGTGTCATCGAAAGATTACGTGGCTGTACGGAATAGTCTTGTCATTGACTCGTGTTTCTTAGTAAAATGCGAATTCCCTATAATTGATTCTACCACGTAGGTAGTATGCACTACGGCAGTGTAAGTGTACAGTCGACGTCAAAGATATCATTACGGCTTAGGTGCCAAAAATACATTTAGGTACCAGGTATGACCTTAATGTCAAAACAATAAAGTTGCGTAAATATATATAATTTCTCTATTATGTATTCAGAAGCGGTAATGTAATGACCTATCTATATTAAGAGACCGGTGTCTGTGGCTGTATCATAATGTTGACATTAAAGTATCGTCGTCAGGATTAGTACATTACTACCGAGGCCGGGAAGTGACTGGTTGGAGTATTCGGACGGCAACCCGTCACTTCATGGCCGAGGTATGTATAATGCTTTTCTCAAACATGCAATGAAATGAAACAAAAAAATGTATCTTCTTTCTAAGAAATTATAAGTCAACTACATAACTAAGTCTTTGAAACACAACAAAAGTCAAATACGACACCGACACCTCATTTTTTTTTAAGATTGACCTGTTTGAAAGTTGCAAATTTTTTATTTAAAAAAGCGGTATCAGACGACGTTGTCGGTTGGGTCCAATTAATCGCATGCAGTGATCGGGGCCGACGGATCGCGCCGTATAATACTGCTTTTTAAATATTATTTTCAGTAGTTATTGTACATTTATTTTAAATTATATAATTTAAATACCTAATTATAACTGCAAAAATTTGCCAACCATTTTTTTATACTAATATTACTTACAGATAATTATTGGCTGAAAACCAAGATGCCAGGTCACAACCCTATGTCAAATGAAAATTAAAAAAGAGGCACTTGCCGGCCTAGGCCGGCAACGAGGTACTTCCCGGCCACTTTTTAAGCACGTAACTACAACATTTCATTGCATGTTTGAGAAAATTAATTTTAACATAATGAAGTCAACTTCTTTTTGTTACTTTTTCAATAAATATTTATTGTAGGATATCCTTAGTATCCTTACTCAAATTTAATGATTTCAATTGATTTGAATTGTTATATTTAGAGGTATTTTACTTAGTGGATATCAATGAAAATAAAGGTTTATTGTCATTCATGATATGGGTGTAGATAAAGTTATGTATGTGACTGTACATAATAAGGCATTAAACCACACTCATGTTCAATGCCTCTTATTATGCGCCAGCCACATTAACAACTATTTGCCACCTAAACCGTAATGCTATATTTGACGTCGACTATGACTCCTATGACTATTATCGATTTATTTGGTTTGTGATTAAGACTCAACAAATTATTTACAAGTTACAAATCTTGTTATTATTTAGTACGCAAGTCTATTGTGAGATAAATAGCTACACAACATATTTGAGATAGAACCGTAAGTGGGCATTTTCACTTCTAGGGACACCCAATTAGCTTAACTCCCACAAAAAAGTTAACTTCGATGTCAGCTTTGTAACGACAATTAAGCATGAAATATTTACGTAAATTCACTTTATTCGTGTTTTTACATTGCATATACGCGTATTCTTTCTGGAATAAATGATAAAAAATATTTTTTTAATATTTAATGCTTAATTGTCGTTACAACAAAGCTGACATCGAAGTTAACTTTTTTGTGAGATTTAAGCTAATTGGGTGTCCCTAGAAGTGAAAATGCCCAAGTAATACTCAAAAAGTTATTAACAATTTTCTATTACAAGCCTTTACAGATACAAAATTCGATTGTTGGTACAAAGTTCAATGTCAAAGTGCCACCCTCATACAGCGGACTCCTGCGACCTTCACCAGGTCATCAGTCCACCTTGCCATTGCCATTTCAGTAAATGTTTTTTTATTATTTTATTATTACGAAGCCGTTAGAGTAACCCACTGCTGGGCCTCCCCCTTAGTCTTCCAACTCTCCCGGTTTAGCGCGATCTGTTGCCTCTCTGATCTCGGTTTTGGAACGCAGCACTGAATTTCTCATTCGGTCGATCAGCCTCACACCTAGTATGCTGCGTTCCATGGCCCTTTGGCAAACCTTCAACCTGGTCTTTTGCGCCTCCGTCAGTGACCATGTTTGGGCACATGATTCAGTAAATGTAATATAAAATAAGTAAAATACTCACAAACCGTTTTTATTCCAACAACTTCCAACACAACACAAAATAACACTGACCAAGTTATCCTGTTACAATTCAAAAATACCTATACTTAATATTATTTATGATGTTATTTTGTGGTTAACTACCTAACGAAGTATATTATATTAATTGCATGGGTTATCCTTAATATGTACAGTTATTTATGGCAGTTTCGTCAGTTATATTTAAATATAACAATAGAAATATCGTATATTCAGTGTTTCCTTGTTAGTTGTCCGCATTAAATTCGGTTGAAATTATAATAAAATTCCATATCATTTCTTCATAAAATTGAGAATAACTTTCCTAGGTAACAATAACACAAATGATCTATGTTTAGTACATCATACATTTTTACATTCATCGTCAGTCGTTTATCGTCCATTGCTGATTATAGTTCAAATGATACTATTTTTTTGTTTACAATCCCGTATTTCCTATCATAAAATTTAGTAAATCACATAAAATAGGAGTCGATTATAGTTGATAAATACTCCGATATGTTTACTTTGTCAGAAAACAAAGAATCTCTGAACGCAATCATGATGAAGATTTAAAAAAATAATGGAAAAATTGTGTCATGTACCCTAAAATCGAAGTGAAAAGTAGAGTGTACATTGTACAACAAGAGCATAAATGAATATTTTTACCCTCGTCTACTATTTTGGTCTTCGCATCGCTTTATGCCCTTGTTGTAAATTTTACTATGTATTTTTAGTATACATGGTGCTTTTTTACGCACTAGTGTGAGAACTGCTTTATTTTTTGTCAGGCCGAAATTTTGGAGGGCTATTTTTAGATACCTATTGAAAAACGTTCGAAACGGAAATAGATAGCTCGGTCATTTTTAATTTCTTTTTTTTGCTGGTGGTAGGACCTCGTGCAGGGTTCGCCCGGATAGCTACCACCGTCTTACCCGTTAACCTGCCGCTAAATAGCAGTGTTTGCACTGCTGTGTTTCGGTTTGGGGGTAAGAAAGCCAGTGTCATTACTGGCATAGATAGAGGCAATCCATCTAAATCCTCAGGGTAGGCAGCGCATAGGTGATTTTCTGATTGCTATGTCCATGGGCCTCAGTTCCTGCTTTCCATCAGGTGGGCTGAGAGCTCAGTTGTTTACCTTCGTCACATAAAAAAAAATCTCCATTCTTTTCGAACTTATTGTAATGTAGGTACTAGGTATCAATTGTAAACTGACACAAAAATGCTATTTTGAGTTCTGTTGTGAAATGAAATCAATGCTGAACGTGTTAAACACAACCTATGTAACTGTGTAACAAGTGACTATATACATATTAAAATACCGATCACTATTTTATTATTAAATTTGTCATTTACAATGGTACATGAAACATAATAGTAAAATACATTATAACCTTAAAAATAAACTAAAATAATTATAATTAGCGAAAAAAATAAAAACCTTAATTACAAAACTAACAAAAATATTTTAACTTAAAATTAAATATAAAAAACCTCCCTGAGGTCCCCTGCCTCCGGAAAACTCCCCAAAATGCTGGCGACATTCCCCCTTTGTAGCGCCAAACCCAGCCTCTGGACAAAGAACGACCCCGCCCTAGGATCGCCCGAGACACCAATCAGCCGCGCCGACACTTCCTTGACTACCCTTTTAGTGTCGGAGGACCACGGACCCAGTGTCTCCATAGCAAATACCGATAGTCTTGTCAGTATTGAAATAGTCATTAGAGATGGTTCGGAAACGGAAGGCGTGTGAAATGTATCGGCGTACCTTGTTCTCATCTGCCTTCATTTTCCGCAAAAAAAACTGTGGACAGTCGCCATCAGAGATACCAGAGCGGCCACGGTGCTCAAATACATAAGTATTTAGCACGCAAAAAGCGCGCTTAAGTATAAGTCGCATAAATAATTAGGGGCAAGTGCTTTACCTGTGGACACTTTCCAAAATTTGACCTTAGAACAATTATAAAAAAAAAACTAGACATGTTATCATAAAAAATTTATTTATTTTGGAATCACAATTAACGAGCCTTCAAAATTGACATACTCCCATTAAGGTAACTATTTAGAGATTATAGATACAAGCATGTTTTCAAAAATACCTGTTTTGTCCATAGGTACATCTACTGTTTGTACCTTTGGACACAACGAACGTACCTATGGACGGAGCTGTACCTAAGGACAATAATTAATAACATGGTCTTAAACATACAAAACGTCTTAAAAATGCTATTAAAAAGATAAAAACTAGTCAACAACAAATAATTAGGTGATCTGTACCTTAAAATATACATTTTCCTTTCTCAAACTGCAATAATCGCGACCAAATTCTGAAATAGAATTAAAGGACTTTGAATGGTGTAGTGGTGTAGGTGTTGTTTACACCTCGTTCGCCTGACGTAAGTTTGCCTAACTGTCTTATATTTTTTGGAGCTAATACTTTTCCAGGCTTGTGGACAGTAGTGACTCCAGTCTCATCCATGTTGTATATGGATTGAGAAGGAAAATTATACTTTTTTAGAACATTCTCAAGGTTATCAAAAATCCATGAACATTCGTTTTGTTAAAGCTGGTGGCTCTCGCCATGCTTGTTGCTTCGGGTTTTCGAAGAGATAACTGTAGAAAACGCTCTCGAAAACATCGAACCCAGCCAATACCAGCCATTTTAAATTTGTGCTAACACTCAGGTATTTTTTTTTCTTTTGCCATAGCAAATTCATAGGCAAGTTCGCGGACTTGTTTTTTATTAAGACCCATATGCAAATATGCCGCTTTTGATAAATAATCGTTTAACTGTTGCTCCTCAACGTTATCAAATATCCTTTTTACATCGGACTTTAAAACTTGTATTTCGCTTTCAAGACTTTTGTCCAAAGTTAATTTATGATATTTGAAGATTGTAGATTTTGGAATCTTGAATTTTACCGCGGCTTTTCTGTCAGAACTTCCTCTCATGTCCCGAACAGCTTTTGTAAGACTGTCAGGACATATGCGACCTCGTTTCTTTCCTAATTTACTTCGAGGCACTAAAAAAAACAAGCATATTCATAATTAATAACTAATTTAATTTACCTGTCCATAGGTACAACCAGTGTGGTTGTACCTGTGGACAGTCCATAGGTACATGCAAGATGGTGTCCACAGGTACAATTTTGGTGTTTTTTATTTTAAATTCATACCGGTCACTGTTAATGTTCGTTGAGATTAACAAAAACTTGAAGAAGTAACGCTTAAACCATATAGATTAATATGTTATTGCGAAAACACCCGTAACATTAACCGATTTTACACAAAACATGCTTAAAAAGAGGCCAAATATTTACTTTTTTCCACAAAAACTTTCAACAGCCACAACAAGCACAATTTTTGTCAACAGCAAACATGGCGACTGACTGGTGTTGCCATGCGAAAAAAATGCTTTTCGAATAAGTGAATGATATTTGTCTGTGGTCATTCGTTTCGCCTGTATAGGTGGTGTCCAAAGGTACATGCGTCCACAGGTACAGCACTTGCCCCTATGCGACTGGTTCATAATGGGAGGCATCCATGACACGAGTGTTGTTTTACGAAACAAGCCAAAGGCGAGTTTCATAATAGGATAACAGGAGTGTTTTAATTTTTAATTATGTACAGTTGAATACATAAATTAACTTTATCTACCTCCACAATCCTAGAATGACAATTTAATTTATTCACATTAGTCACATTAGATATCCACTAAGTAAAATACCTCTAAATAACAATTCGTATCAGTTGAGATCACCCAATTTGTGTAAGATGTTCCTATAGGTAGTAAATATTGATTGAACTAAAAAACAAAAAGAAGTTGACTTCATTATGAAGTCAACTTAATAAGTCTAGTCAATTAATGTACAGACACCGATACTTTAATGTCAACATTATGACACAGCCACATACACCGGTTTCTTAATATAGAACATTACGAGATATTATCGCTTCTGAATAGGTAATGGGAAAATTATGATATGGATGTAGATAAAATATCTGATCATGCACTCAAACGCTATGACAATAGAGGTGTGCCTCTGCTCAGATATCCTGGACGCTCTGATATATTTGATGGTCATATTTTAAAAAGAGAATGTATCAACACCTTCGAGCTGCGCGGGTTTTTTGAACTACCCGCACTTGATCGTGATACGCACCTAGAAGTGAATATCAAGATCAAGTGCGGGTAGTTCAAAAAACCCACGCAGCTCGAAGGTGTTGATACATTCTCTCGCCAGTCTGCCTGCGACCACGGGTGTAAAGCCATGCCCGAAACGTCAGGATATAATTAAAGGTAAGTTTACTCGATTAAGACCCGTTTGTCTTTAAATTATACTCGTGTTTCATCCTCTAGATTAGTAACTTACATTATTATTTAACACATTGTAGTAACGCATAGTCGTTACCACTTCAGCACGTAGTTGAGGAAATTTGTGTGCCTGATCTGGCAACACAACCTTTAACTTTTTAATTTAAAAAATTACTCAACTACCTACCCTTCCTGTATTCGGTTCGATGGCCGTTTTCCATTCGCATTTTTCGTGTCTTCCACTTCGGACCTTCCTAAATTTATAAAAATGTCGAAGCGAGGCCACGAGGAGGAAATAGCGTTTTTAACAAAGCGCCTTAAAAAACTTGAAAAATCTGTAAAATATAATTCGAACAAAACTCCCGCCTCGCCGTCGTCGTGTTCCACATGCTCGTCGACAAGCTCATCATCCTCATGTTCGAGACACGCATCACCTGAACCGGAATACCAGAACAGTAAGTTTTGAATACTTCCTTCATTCTTATAAGTGCGGTACATACAAAAATATACACGAAACGCAATCAGATTAGTCTGCGGGACTATTTCGCTGTGTTATTCGTATATTAGCATGGACCAGATCAGTCTGCGGGACTGTTTCGCCCCATGTCGTGAAATATATTCCGTAATTACGTAGTCTGAGCCATCCGTGGGATCACGGGCTGAACTCGAGATGTAAAAGTACCCTCCATGGTTTGAATTATCATAGTACATGAACCAGATCAGTCTGTGGGACTGTTTCACATCATGTAATTGTAATTAAACCCGTGCCTGAAAGTATTTGTAAAGATCATGGACCAGATCAGTCTGCGGGACTGTTTCATTCCATGTATTCTAATACTTACGTACTCAGATCAGTCTGTGGGACTGTATCGACGTACGTGTATCTCAAACTTAGGGTATGTCTCCTATTTTCGGACCGAGATACAACCGTGCGTGCTGTCGAAGTACCTGTTAGTGCACAGAGTGGCACAGCGGTACCGAGGGATGAACCGCCACCACCGCCACGCGACGCTCGTCCCCCACAGCGTGACGCGTCGCAGATGTCTCCAATCCCTGGCTGTAGTTCTATGAACGAGCCTCCAGCTCCAGTAGTCCAGTCGCCTACAGCACCAGCTTCCAGCGAGCCCGTTATGAATACAACAGAATCTTTGGTAACACCAGATGGTGATATCTGTCCGGCTGACCTAATAGAAATCCTCGGTACAGATCCATCAATTACTTTAGAATATGGTGAAGAAATAAACAAAGACGTTGCCCTTAGATTTGAACATATTGCAACGAAGGGTTTAGATGACGATACAAAGAAGGAACTTCTAGAAAAATACTTAGTACCTGCCAATGCCAAGCTTGTAGCTGCTCCGCAATTAAATGCTGAGATCAAGGCAGCAGTAACTGATATAGTGATAAGGCGAGATAAAGCAATTGAATCACGACAAAAACAGATCTCGACAGCCATTACCAATATAGGACGTATATTGACATCGCAACTCGGTAAAAAACATAAAGATAACGAGCTTTTGAAACAGTTGATGGATACCGGTCGTATTCTATGCGACATACAACATACTGAATCTGAAGCAAGAAGAAACTTTGCTCTTTATTCATTAAAGAAAGAGGTCAAAGAACAAGTAGCGATGACAAAAATAGATACATATCTATTTGGCACTGATTTGCCCGAAACCTTGAGAACAGCAAAAGCCGTATCCAAGTCTAGCAGCGACTTGAAACCTGAAGCAAATAAGAAATTCAAGCCTTCACAGTCTACAAGTACGGCGAAGAATTTAAACTGGAGAGTGGGACCCGCGGCTCGCAGGCAAGCAGCGGGTCCACAGCACAGGCACTACAGGCAGCCAGCAGATGCTCCGCGTCGTCGGCGCCACCACGCGAGCTCCTCCAACAAGTCATCGCATCAGCACAAGCACACCCGCCGCCGCTAGACTCCACGGTACGTTACGCTGGTCGTCTTGCATCCTTTGCAAGCCAATGGTCACTTATAACAAGTGACTGGACGATTTTGTCGTGGGTAGAAGGTTACAAAATTAAATTTAGTAAACCAGTAACCCAAACTCACCCACTGCCGACCTCCAGTCTATCCGACAGCGAAAGTAGACACTTTAACAAAGCCATAGAAAACCTTTTGTCAATAGGAGCTATTTCTGAATGTCAACCATGTTTTGGACAATTTATTTCAAGGGTATTTCTCATACCAAAACCTAACGGTACAATGAGATTTATTCTAAACTTGAAAGAATTAAATAAATTCATATAAATACCCAACATTTCAAGTTAGAAGACCTGCGCACTGCTCTTAAACTTATGTCTAAAGATTGTTTCATGGCCACTTTAGACTTAAAAGATGCTTACTTTTTAATCAGTATCCATACCGATTCTCGTAAATATCTGAGATTCATTTTGGACGGTAAATTGTACGAATTCAATGTACTCCCGTTCGGTATTTGCACGGCCCCCCTAATATTTACAAAATTAATGAAACCAGTGATGAAATTACTAAGGTCTTGTGGCCTCATCTCATCTATATACTTAGATGATTTATTTTTGATTGGTGAAAATTATACTGATTGTTTAAATAATCTGGAAATGTCTAAGAAACTACTAAAAGCGTTAGGATTCATCATAAACGCAGAAAAAAGTAGTAGTAATCCTACAACAAGCTGTAAATATCTAGGATACATTTTAGATTCTCATAAATGGCAAGTGAGTTTGCCTACAGATAAAAGAATCCGAATTAAAAACGAATTGGAAAAAATTAAACTTCTTACTCGCTGTAAGATAAGAAAATTTGCTCAACTATTAGGTTTACTAATATCTGCTTGCCCTGCCATCGAATATGGATGGCTATTTACCAAAGAATTGGAACGAGCAAAATTTCTTAGCCTTCGAAATAATGATGATTATGACCAGTATATGTATATACCTGCCTCTCTTTTGCCGGACCTTAATTGGTGGACCACCGCAATTGAAAATTCTGTCCACAAAATTAGAGATGATCAATTTGTTACCGAAATTTTCTCTGACGCCTCAACAACGGGTTGGGGGGCCGCGTGCGACGGCCAGACTGCTAGTGGCAAGTGGTCCCAATCAGAAAGTACCCTTCACATAAATCAATTAGAAATACTAGCTGCATTCTTTGCGCTAAAAATATTTGCACAACATTACAATGACTGCCAAATACTCTTGCGTGTTGACAATACAACCGCGGTGTCGTACATAAATCGTATGGGAGGTATACAATACCCACACCTCACGAAAGTTACAAAGGACCTGTGGCAATGGTGCATAGTTAGGAACATTGTTGTAGTTGCTTCCTATATAAAATCATCAGACAATGTTATCGCTGACAGAGAATCGAGACGCTCTCACCCAGACACAGAGTGGGAACTCTCTATGTCAGGATATCGTTATTTAAAAAACAAATACGGAGTACCAAAAATAGATCTCTTCGCTAGTCGGATCAATAAAAAATGTGATATTTATGTATCCTGGCATAAAGACCCTGACGCTTTCGCTATTGATGCGTTTACAATTAAATGGACAGATTTTTTTCTATGCTTTCCCACCAGTGTCAGTCATACTTAAAGCACTGAGAAAAATAATATCAGAAAAAGCAAAAGGAATAATGGTAGTTCCTAAATGGCCATCACAGCCATGGTACCCATTATTCATGCGCCTATTAATCTCTGATTTAACACATATAAATCCTAATGATTTTATTGTACCTCATTACAGCAACCGGAACATTCAAGCGAGTATCCTGGTTGCAGGAGTGTTGTCCGGACAGCGCTTCTAAGACAACACGTCCCGTCATCATCGATCGACATCATGCTAGCCTCATTGGCAGAAAATACATTAAAACAGTACGATGTCTGCTTCAAAAAATGGTACTCGTTTTCAATTAAAAATAAAATTGATATGTATACACCATCGGTACCTATTATATTACAGTTTCTAACAGAAACCTTTAATTCCGGTGCCCAATATGGCACAATTAATAGCTATAGATCTGCCCTGTCTTTACTGCTAGGTTCCTTATCAGATGATTCTCGCATAACTAGATTTTGTAAAGGTGTTTACAAATTAAGACCTCCAACACCCCGATATGAATTAACATGGGACGTATCAAAAGTCTTAAATTACATTGCATTAGTGTTTCCTAATGAAAGTCTAACGTTGTTACAATTAACGAAAAAGTGTGTTACTTTGCTCGCGCTAGTAACGGCGCATAGGTTACAGACTCTCTCTAAGATTGATATCAATAACATTATTATCTTAAATGATCAAATAATAATAAAAATCAGTAAATCAATTAAAACCTCCAAAATCGGCAGACTACAACCAACACTATACTTACCGTTCTTCGCAGAACGCCCTGAGATATGTCCTGCTAAAACGTTGTTGTCATACATCGAAAAAACTAAAGGGTTACGTAGTTCTAGTGATTTGTTTATAAGTATTAAAAGGCCTCATAAACGTGTTACGTCCCAGACGCTAAGTCGTTGGGTTAAATGTATGCTGAAAGACAGTGGAATCGATGTCTCAATTTTCACATCCCATAGTACACGACACGCCTCGACATCAATGGCTTACAAATTAGGAGTCAGCCTTGATGTTATACGAAAGACCGCAGGATGGAGCGGTCACTCCACTGTCTTTGCAAAATTCTATAATAGAAATATAATTAATAGTGATGATAACCTAGACCTTGCTAGGTCAATATGTTCTAAGAAATAAATGAACTAATGTATTTTGATTATATAATATTACGCTATATATAGACTGATGTTGCGTAAACTAACTGACTTGATTGCTTAGTTGTCAAATGTAAGATTAATTTACATAAAAATAAAAAATACCTATTGATTAAGGCTTATTATTTAATAGTGTGATATTTCCAATGGTTGCTCTCAACATCTACAATGTGTTAAATAATAATGTAAGTTACTAATCTAGAGGATGAAACACGAGTATAATTGATGATTAAACGAACTTACCTGTAAGTGAAGTTCTATCATAATTATACGAAGTGTTTCATCCGAAGAGATTAGTAACGCTATTCCCACCCACCCTATAATTCATATAACAATAAGTAGTTATATGTAGTTATCCCATAAATAGTGGAAATATCGTAAGTATAATAATTCTCTAAACTTAATGAAAAACGGCCATCGAACCGAATACAGGAAGGGTAGGTAGTTGAGTAATTTTTTAAATTAAAAAGTTAAAGGTTGTGTTGCCAGATCAGGCACACAAATTTCCTCAACTACGTGCTGAAGTGGTAACGACTATTGCGTTACTACAATGTGTTAAATAATAATGTAAGTTACTAATCTCTTCGGATGAAACACTTCGTATAATTATGATAGAACTTCACTTACAGGTAAGTTCGTTTAATCATCAAATATGAGTGATAATCGTAAAAGTTTAAATCAATATATCTGATGGTGACTGTACATGTTTGTGGCGCCGCTGTGATGGCTGTGGGATAAATTAAGTGTTTACCAATTGGCATCTATTAAACCAAATACTATTAACCTCTAGCCACCTCAGGTCTATTAAAAGGTGTCCGTAAACAAAAGAAATACTACTATATTTCTTTCACTATGCAAAATTAATTGGCAAATTTTATTACATACAGGCAGAACACTAATTTACATTTCTTGCCGAGTAGTTGGTCTTGTGTTACCCCGCGTTTCATCTTACCCCGCTTTATTGTCGGAGTTGGATTTATCATTTCACACATCACCTCACATCATTAGCCTATATTCACAGTAGTGTATCCACTTTAATGACACTGCTACCCATGATCAATCTTTGATAGGCAAATAAAAGGTCAGTGACACTTGAATCCCTTAGTCGATTCTTACGACACCCAGAAGAGTTGCGATGATGACCAATGTATTCTTACTGCCGTCACCACACGGCACCATTTACTTTCCCGTAGCCAATAGAATTCAGGTAGGGCCAATTGCTAGTAACCGGCCACCCTCCAGTAACTGGCCTTTTATATTATTATTATTAAAGCCTATATAGTGTCCCACTGCTGGGCAAAGGCCTCCCTCCTAAGTCTCCAATCGTCCCGGTTTTGAGCAATCTGTGGCCAGCCGTTGAGATGCGCGTCCAGGTCGTCCCTCCACCTCCTCCTGGGTCTGCCAGCTGCTGCAGACCTTTTATAAAATTAACTTAATGTACTTGTAATTAGAATTCATTTTGGAAGAGGGAGAATGATTGGCATTGACATGAGACATCGTTTTAAAATGAATTCTCACAATACGGTAGAGGTTGTATAACAATCCTCTACATTACTGGTTACTTTCGGGTAAATTCTATATTTAAATGTATGACATTATAATCAACATAACGAATAAAATAGACATTTGGTTCAGTCACCCTTGAGGCTCCGGCCTCCGGGTCATGCTCGCGTTCCGCATAAATATAAAATAAATAATGATTCTTCAAAACTCTACCCCTGTGTTTCCTTGGAGTTCCTTTTTTATAAGGTGTCCAGTTACTGGAGAGTGGCCAGTTACTAGCAATTTACCCTAGTGAATGCATAAACTGATTTGATTCTTGTTTACCTGGCTGTAGCTTAAAAACAGGTAATATAAGTGTAATCATAAGGAAACATTAACCGAAGAATGCGTTGTGGTTGAAATACTTTAAATAACCTATTTACGATTGTCTCATGACCATTAAGTTTAGTGATTTTACATTATCCGTTCCTAACAGACTGTAGGTATATACTGGGGTCTGTAGAAATGTACTTACTTATAACTAACCTAATAAATTGTACTTTGTAAATAAAAGCGTCTTCCAAAATATTTTTCATTTTTATTTTATTTATTGAGGTTTACTAACAATATTTACACTTTTTAACTTATAGTATGATAGATGCTATAATAATATATTCACTTTAAGTGTAACAATTATTTAGAGGTCATTGTTTTAACTGTTTTGGCTGTTGAGACCGATTACCTTAGTTTTAGAAGAAAAAAAATCTTTTACGCTCTAGAGAGAGCATACATTTTTTCCTAACTAGTGCGCAAAAACGAACTTTGCGCATGCTTCGCGCGTGGTAATTTCTCTTTTTGACGCACTTGTTATGAAAAAAATTGTCCCTTACACGTGCAATAACTTTTTTTTAACTCGGGTGATTGTCGCCCTCGTTTCACTCGGGCTCCAACTTCCACCCTCGCCGAAAAAAGTTTTTCCGCACATGTTAGGAAATGAACTATTATGTCGTCTACGCACGGCATCGGCATATAAAGGTGCAGTTTTTGAGCACGAGGAGTGAAAATAATCTTTTATTAACTTATATCGACTGGATATTTCAGGCGAATCACAAATAGAGCGTGCATATACCTATAGTCTGTCTTTTCGCGTGGAGGCTCTTTTTTCAGAATATTAATATATACATTAATAAATATTTACAAAACAGGATATAGATTTTCCCCATGACAGTCTAGATGATGCAAGGGGGTCACGTCCTTTCGTCACCTAAACTGGGCTAGTTTTTAAGTTTTTCTAAATAGGTAATTGATTTGTCGAATTTACAGTTCCGTGGTCTAGTTTCTGTTATGCAGAGTAAACTTGAAGACGAAAGTCTTTAATCAGAGTGTGTTGCCAGTGATGACATACGGTACTGAAACGTGGCCGCTTACAATGGGCCTCATAAGAATGCTCAAAGTCACCCAAAGGGCAATGGAGAGGGCCATGCTAGGAGTCTCTCTGCGTGATCGGATTAAAAATGAGACCATCCGCAGCAGAACCAAAGTAACCGAAATAGCTCTCCGAATCGCTAAACTGAAATGGCAGTGGGCGGGGCACATTGCGCGTAGAACCGATGGCCGTTGGGGCGGGAAGGTTCTTGAGTGACGGCCACGTACCGGAAGGCGTAGCGTGGGTAGGCCCCCCACAAGGTGGACTGATGACCTGGTGAAGGTCGCAGGAGTCCGCTGGATGCGGGTGGCGCAGAACTGGTTATTGTGGCAATCTTTGGGTTAGGCCTATGTTGAGCAGTGGACGTCTTTCGGCTGATATGATGATGATAATGATGAGAGTAAACGTGGAGTAAACTTATGTACGTATTAATAAAAATAAGTTAATATAATATGTTTCCTATTTGATAATTTAAGAGAAAATGTAAGTAGGATAAACACGCTGCTTTGTTTTCTTAGGGATCATCTACAGTGACTAGTATAAGGCAACTCGCCTATTAATCGTCTGGATTGCAGGCGTCCATGAGCTACGGTAGCTGCTTACAGTCAGTTAGACCGTAGGCTTGGTATACACCCTCTGCTAAAAAAATCGCTAATTTGACTCAGTCATTATCGGCATTTCATGGCTTAGTTGGTAATAGTGACTCTGCCTACGAAGCTGGAGGTTCCGGGTTAAAATCCCGGCGAGAGCATTATTTTGTGATTTATTTTTCATAATGTTTTCTTCGATTACCTACCGCGAGGATTACACATGAAATAAAACTATGAAAACGGATAAACTCGCGTATGTTAACTAATTTTAACTTTATTCCGACGTTTCGAACACTTTACAGGGTTCGTGGTCTGCGGAGGACTCAGTTAGTTAATATACGAGAGTTTATTCGTTTTCATAGTTTTATTTAATTTATTTTTCACATTTTTTTCGTTGGTCGTAGCTGTCTCTGTATTGAAGTATCTATGTAAAATGTATCTATATATATTATTGTGTATTATCATCGTTTGATA
>JALPQI010002486.1:0-103996 GCA_025490895.1 Thaumatotibia leucotreta
TTCGTGGATAGCCACATCTTCTTTAGATTAGCTTGAATGATGCCACAGACTGGCACTGCCGGAGGGATAGAGGCAAACCGTTCCATAACTTCACAGCACGTACGGTGAAAGATTTAGCATAGGATTGTGTCTTGTTAGGGGGTATAGCAAGGATGAGATTATGACTTGAACGTAAGCGGTGGTCACTACCTATAGCTAGATAACTAAATCTCTGAGTTAGATATGGTGGAGAAGTAGGATTAAACAGTATGTTGAAAAGCAACGACAGGATATGCACATCTCTGCGCTGGCGGATCGGAAGCCAGCCGAGCTGGGACCGAAAGCTAGAAATGTGATCATATTTGCGGAGACCAAATATATACCTAATACATACATTCTGCAAGCGCTCCAGCTTACATAGCAGCTCTTCAGAGGGATCCAGAAACGCAATGTCACCATAGTCCAGGAGAGGGAGCAAAAGAGACTGGGCCAGAGTAAGCTTGGTTTGGAGCGGGAGGAAATTTTGTAAGCGCCTAAGAGCATGAAGAAAACCAAACATTTTTTGACTTACCTCTGCGATATGCGGCGACCAGGATAGCGTCTGGTCGAGGGTGATACCTAAATTCCGAACAGTAGAGGAAAATGGGATAGGAGAGCCGTCGAAAATTATGCTAGGTACCACCATCTCTGAGAGCTTGCCTATAAAGTAAGGACTGCCAACAACAATCGCCTGCGATTTCTGTGCATTAATTTTCAGTCCAAATTTATACGCCCAACACCGTATGGATTCCAAATCAGAATTAATTTGATAAACTAACGAGGGCAAATCATCAATACAAGCCGCTGCATAAATCTGTAGGTCATCAGCATAAAGGTGGTATGAAGAAGTAAGTTCCGCAGTGATACCATTTATAAAAATAGAAAATAGAAGAGGAGAAAGCACGCTACCTTGAGGCACGCCAGCGGAGAGTTCACGCCAATCAGATAGTTTGTCGTCAACTCTAACACGCTGGCGCCTGCCTAAGAGGTAGCTGCGGAACCATGCTAGTGGAGATTGAGAAACGTTAAGGGTGCGTAGAATAGCAAGAACTATGAAGCTTTGATATGAAATACACAAAAGTGACGTCACGTTTGTATACTGCCAAAAAATGATATACTATTTTAGGTTCTCTACAAAAAATACCGCAGTCTACATCTTAGTAATTTTTTTTTCGTGTAGATACAGTCAAGTGCAAAAATAAGTATCGAAAGAATCCGTTCAGAATTAGAGTGCACTGGGACATATTTTTGAACGTTTTTGTATACCCCTTATTTTGTCTTCGACTGTATTATGTCGTGCATAATGTGATAGGACCTACATTACTATAGAGGACGGGAAACGAAGGGTTACAGGCCAAGTAGATATATCTGGCCGAAGGAACTGAGGCCAGATAGTAATACGCGGCCTGTAACCCTGTTTCTCGCCGAGATTTGTATAGTGCTCTTCGCTTCTCAAACTTGCCATGAAGTAAAACGAACTGATTTCGCCGAACCATGCTACTTATAAATATACCAACTACTATTTGTAAATATACCAACAGTACAGTATCATATAACATTAAAAAAAAAAACATTCGCGCCTAACTTTTTTTTAATCTGTTTGAGATCTCCTTTTACCTGTTGGTATAAATATTAGTTCTAAGGTTATTTTTTTTTGTGGCTGAATGTCAAAACCTAGTGTCACAATTTGACGTTTCAAAACAAAATACAGTTTGTTTGCAGTCCTAGCTGTGAAATAAATACATGAAATCTCTTTACATATCATCTTAGCACATGACACCGGATACATAGTATTTCCGGGTTTAATTTAACGTAAGTAACATCAACATTCCGTTGCAAGTTTGAGAAAAATAATTTATTTTACCTACAGTCATCATCCGTACTTCGTCGTTAACCGAATTAAATAATGATGTTGCCAGGCAGCCGACATTGTTTGCATGCAGCGAACGACGCAGTGAAATTCCCGAATCATGCAAGGCCAAAATGGTTGTAACAAAAATAGTGGTGATGCGTTTCAGGACCCATTGAGAATTTTTTTCGGATTGGGAAAAATTTGCACAAAACATTTCGCGAAAAATATTTTCCTTGAAAGTGTTGGCCTTTTTGGGCGATATACATAAACACAATTTTATTTAAGTGTATAATTTATATACCTACATATATTAAATATAACATATCTTAATTCCTAATCATTTTGTGAAATAAAAAAGATTCGAATTGATTTCAGAGATAGTCAAACGTGTTTTTTAGTAGCTTGTCGTAAAACATCAAAAGGTGATTTTAATATTCTAGACCTATGGTAGGTACAAGGTACATTTAGGACTGATTTTTCAATCCTCAGTTAAAAGTATCCGTCGGTAAAAGTATTACCATCCTTATCGCTGGTCATCAGTCAAAAAAGGATAGAGCTAACATTTGTTTGACAGTTACTGTTAACTGGGGATTGAAAAATCAGTACCTACTTAGACTAACATAAAGAAATAAGAAAACACTCAACGAAACTATACTCTGTCCAACAAGCTTAAGCTAATTCAAATAATGTATGCGAAGATAGATAATATTAATTTGCCGACCTTTTCTAATGACAAGCTGATGGTTGAACAAAATACAAGGTGCCCGTGAGGAAAGGGAAAAATTTTAAGAGCATATTCCTAAGACTAAAAAAAAGCAAAAAATGTTAAGTGAGTTTTGGTCAATCTGCAAAAAAAAAATTTTTTTTAGTTTTTTTTTGATGTTTTGAATGCCTCAATACACAAAAAAAGGATTTTATTAATGAAACTATCGCGAAAAATGCACTTTAAAAGTTTTTTATTTTATTTGCTAGGTAATTAAAGATTTTGTTTGTTCATTTGATGTATGTCAATTAAGTGTGACAGGACTAAGACAACATGGTAACAAAATCGTTTCCTAAAATGCGTTTATCATAGCGTAACGGGCTAAAACGGTTTTAGGAAAAAATATAATTTTCTCTTAAAATAGACTCAATCCAGAAAACTTCATATGACATTTTTAACTTCAAATTTGGTCAGAAATCCGCTGTTGATTTTTCCCCTTCCTCACGGGCACCGTGTATACCTCAAATTGTAATGCCTGGAGCTGATCTGGGCATGGCATTAAAGTATCATCACTTCACCTGCATGTGGCGATCGTCTCTGCAAAACGCTCGCCGCTCCCAGCGTGCTCGTATGGCCCGCACCAACTCCACGCCGATCCGCGCTTCCAAAACTGTAAAGTAAAACGTCTGTTTCATCCCAACAAACAAATTGATTCAAGATCCACTCAGTATCGCATTCTGAACAGCAAAAGAGAAAATAAAACACTTTTGTGGAAGGTTGACTTATTTGGGCGACATAATATATGGTTTTATTTTTTAGGCGGTGAGACCAGTGCCTTACTCTTTAGATTTGTAGAGTTCCCTCAATTCCTTAAGGAACCAACCATCAGAATCAGAACCAGTACGTGACTAAAAGCTGCACGATAGAATTCGTTGCCAAACATACATAACCAGTCAGACAATACGCCAAAGATGACATACGTACACACTAGGGCTTGCAATACCGGTATTTTCGCATAGGCAATATCGGGATCCCGGTTTCGTCCTTACAGAAATACCGGCATTGCAAGCTATATAGTACATACCGCTAGGAAGTTCCATTCTAGTCTTCATTGGCTACCTCCCAAAACTTTTTGAATGAGAATGGATGATGATTGATTGATAAACATATAAAAATTGTGGCACCTAAATCTACTTAATGCTTTTTTTTTCTTTTATATGTACCATTATCTGTGTATCTTTATTTGTATCTCTTTTAATTTTAGTTTCATGACGCATTGGTGTAAACTGTAATGTCGTGTAAACTTTTGTTTCAATAAAATAAAATAAAAAAAATAAAAAATAAATGGTTGTATGTGTACTTATTAGTTATGTATGTGGCTGGCGCATAATAAGAGGCATTAGACATGAGTGTGGATAAGATCACACAAGTGTTTAATGCCTAATTATGTACAGTCACATACATAACTTTATCTACCTCCATATCATAAATTTAGAATGCCAGTTTATCCTTATTTACATTGATATCCACTTAGTAAAATACCTCTAAATATAACTATTCAAATCAGTTGAAATCACTCAATTTGTGTAAAAATATCCTACAATAAATAATTATTGGAAAAAAAACAAAGAGAAGTTGACTTTATAACGAAAAGAAATTTATACTTTATAGAAGTTGAATTAATGTATTGACACCGATATTTTAATGTTAACATTATGATCCACTGTACTTTAATGTTAACATTATGATACAGACTGGCACCGGTTTCTTAATATAGGTCATTGTCATTACATTACCGCTTCGGAATACATAATAAGGGAATACATAATAAGGGAATACATAATAAGGAATATCTAAGGACTTCCCTAGATCCCTTATGAATCCAATAATCAGAAACAGGATTTAACACAAAATTAGACACAACTGCAAGCATATTGGTACCTTAGAGTTGTCAAATCAAATGAGCTCAGTAATGACGAAGTTCTGAGGTAACAAACATAAAAGTCGTTTATACAAACGATTTACCTATCTTATTTCATAAACAGTTGTAAAAGCAGAATCGTATTTTTCCCTTCTTAACTAATTCCGCATGACAGCTAAGACAGGCCACTTTGCATACCACATCAATAAGCGCTTATAAAGTTATGCAATGAGTACGTTACCTACATAATAAAAAGTGTTCTTTCTATTGTGAAAGTGGATGAAAGGGACACGAGTATTTTTCTATTACATTTGCTTCTGTTTTCTTCTAGAATGTTCACTGTATATAATTTAGCATTTAAAATTGTGCAATCAAATAAGGCGTAGTATTCAGTTCGCAAGTCATGATAATTATATTATGACGTGAATTTATCATAAAATAGAAATAGCAAACTGTATAGATAGCGATAATAATGACTCAGCGGTCATCATTTGATCATTTTGCATTCTGACGAAACTATATTAATATCCTTAATTGTATTAAAATCCAAGACCACAATCTAGGTATAAAAACGTATACCGCTTATTGGAAATAGTTGCGATTGCTCCATCAAGGTTTTGATCGGCTATCAGTAGACTCTCGTTAGGTACTTACTTCAAACCTGCAATAATTCGAACCTCTAGCTATAATATGGAGTCACCAGTCACCACTAGTTCCCTAGAAGATCTCTTGCTATTTCGAAAAATGTTAATACATTTTTAAACACTCTGTAATTCCAACAAAAAATAATCGCTACGCAACAAAACAACGTGCTAATTCGAACTCGTAGGCGTTGACACTCGATAATTCAAAGATTGCAGAGGTAAGGTAAATGTCCCCTATTACGGTATGTTAAGGGTCTCGAGACTTTGTGTATTTTTAAATAAAAATCTTAGCAATATACCACTACAAAAGCTTTTGAATATGTTATATTGATTCTTTGACAGTTAGTTTATGCATACATTTTATAGATTTTGTTCAAACTTTTTTATATATTAATTTAATTGTGAACGTCTTATTTGCTGCCTATTGCGTGATAAAATTCGGCGCTGCTCCTAATTTCGTGAACTTGCGGCCCCTATTTCGTGATAAAGATATTTAGAGTAAATGACTATTGTTTCTTTAACAAAATGTCATTTTTAACGAACTTGATTAAGTTAAGATACTATACGGATATCATTTAAATGAAACAACATGGTTAAGTGAGATCCAGCTTAAAGTTTTTATTTCTTAATAATTAAACAACATAAAATCTACCGATTTACCATAATACTCTTTAGGCGGTTAAAAACAAACTTAAATAAACTTGAACAGTAAACAATAAACAAAAAACCTCTCTTTGATTGATAACGAAATAAACATTAATTAGGGTAGACCGGGGTAAATCGGATCAGCGGGCGAATCGGATCAAGATCCAAAATCTCTAATGCTCGAGTTTATCACACTTTTATTCTAAGAATAGCGCTTACTCTCAGATACTAGTGACAAATTACTATGGAGTTTTGACATTACTATCCCAGAGTAAGCATTATTCTTAGAATCAAAATTTGGTAAAACGCACCCTTAGTATTTTAAAAGATTCTTCAACAATTTGAAGATTTTTTTAAATACTAAGTGTGCTCAATAGCACACTTCAGTTGAGCAACACTTCCTCTCGTTGTCCTTAATCGTTAATTTAAAAAAAAATACGTAGAGATTTCGGACCTTGATCCGATTCGGTCTACCTTAAATGAAAATCAGAACATAAGTAATTAAGTATACGGTTATGTATGTGACTGTACATAATTAGGCATTAAAACACTCGTGTGATCATATTATGCACACCACCACACTCGTGTTTAATGCCTCTTATTATGCGCCAGCCACATAAATAACTATTATTTTATTAAATGATCGAGGACAAAGAGAGAAAATGTGGCTCATTTTAATTGCGCTCAATTTGACGAAATGTGAAAACACTAATATGGGTATTTTTGACCTTGATCCGATTCGCCAGGTGATCCGATTCTCCTCGGTCTACCCTACTGTCTCTCTATCGGTAAATTTACGATACTTACATGTCTGTTTGTTACCCACTACTATAGTATACACTATCACGAAATTAGGGAAAAGTAATAAATGCTGGTGCCTAATTTCGTGATACTGACTTTTTGAAATTCCCGCGATTATTTTTTTAAGTTAATATACACGGTGGAATTTAATCGGTGAACAGGAACCCATTTTTCTAATTCAGTAATCGATGGCGGTCACGTTTATGTAGTACTTAAGTGGAAACAAGTTTTTTTTTAGGATAATTTTTTTTTATGTTGAAATTAAAATTTATTGTCACCCTACTAATGGTTTAGTCTGAAAAGTTTAATACCTCTTTTCAAACTATCAGCCATAGAAACTTAAAACATAAATGAGCAATAACCACTCACATGCTTTAATTTTTTGCGATAGACTCTATTCCTATGTAAAATAAGAGCGATGCATGGCTGATAGTTTGAAAAGAGGTATTAAACTTTTCAGACTAAACCATTAATAGGGTGACAATAAATTTTAATTAAAGTTTAATTTCAACATAAAAATTTGTTATGCTAAAAAAAAACTTGGTTCCACTTAAGTACTACATAAACGTGACCGCCATCGATTACTGAATTAGAAAAATGGGTTCCTGTTCACCGATTAAATTCCACCGTGTATAAATTACGTAGGTGAGTTATAAACAATCTTAAATGTAACAAACAAACACAACAATAAGTAAAGTAAACCTCATCATAACCAAATTTATGCTGGTTAGTAATATGTGAATTTACCTAAAAACTGTGAACTTGGGTAAGGTTCAAACTCGTTTTATGAGAATTCAAGTGAAAAAAACCTATACCGGAATTAGCTCAAATTAAACTTAAGTAAATACAGTATCTAGTTTTTCATTTACAATACAATTTACTTTAGTTGTTATATTAATAAACAATCAATTAAAATAAGTCAAGAATTCCCTTATTTCGGTAGTATCACGAAATAAGGGACACACCAAAAATTTGGTGCACCTTATTCCGTGAGTCAATCAATTGCAATTTTTAGCAACTTCTATGTTTAAATATTACCTTTTTCCGTGTCAAATCGATAGTTAAAGAACTCAAAGAAACACTCTAGAAATTTTAAATCAAAAGGACTTACCTTTAGCGTTTTATGACCTTAACAAATGAGAGCGTGAACCTTACGGCTACGCTCGGCGTTTGCAAGGGCTACCGGTATCCGTGTTACCCGCAGACACGGGTACACGAATCCTTAACACCGGCGGTACTAAGAACCCGAACGACACGAAACGCCAAGAAACGTTTCCACTTAGAAACGTTTCCAAGTTAGAAACGTTTCCAAGCTTGAGTCTTGTGGATCCATTGCAATGGAATATCCGAAAAGCCTATGTTTTTTTAGTAAAAAGTCAGAAACAAAACAATATCTACCGAAAAATTCGAAGTTTTTTACGAATTATGCAGCTAGAAATTTTCTTTGTTAGTGGTTAAATGCGGTTCAATACTTTGTTCAAATATAAAACCGATGTTTATGAACCTATGTTTTAGATTGCCAATGCCACTACACATTGAGGGCGGGTCAGACACGGGTATTCGTGTCTTAATTACACGGTTCCTAATTACACGTTCCAAACGGGTAAGAAACCCGTTTCCCGGTAGCAAAGAAACGGGTACACGGAAACGGGTACACGAAACCCGGACACGACCGAGAGCCCTATCAGCACACCAAATAGCTGTTCGCGGCACACTGACTGTTCCGAGTGACGTATCGCAGAAAGTGTAGGTATAATAATTTTGAAATTTCGTTTGTTAAAAAGCTTAAATAACGAAGATTTTTTACCCGTTTATAATTTAAACATAGGATATTCTGATTTCTTATTATTTGCGCGGAAGTGAAAACTACCGTAATAGCGTACTATCACGTAATAGTGGCCGTTTACCTTATCTTATATTAATACATATTACCTACTGTCGCATGAGAATTTGTTATGCCACTCGGTTAAGTTGCTTTTCGTTGGTTATGTATACAAATTAACCCCCTTATTCATAAACGTCTCCTAAATTAACAAGCCGCTAAGCATCCACTACAATACTTAACGGCTTGCTAAGTTAGGAGACTTTTTTCAATAAGGGGGTAAAAGCCTAGGTTAGTTATCCTAGAAAGTATAGATGTTTTGCATAACAATTGAATGTTACCCCACACTTTATGATCACAGTAAAATAAAAAATAATCCCCACTTTACGAGTAGGGGAGGTGTTTTTATTATTAGAATCGGATCAGCTCGTGATTCTGCATTGCAAGTGTCCAAGCAAGTCCAGATCTGGAAGAATCAGGTGTTCGTTTAAAGACGCATACTCACAGAAAAGAAAGGTGAAGCTAGTCAGAAACATCAAGTTGATGTGTTGGTTGTCGATGGCCGCCATCGTGTAGACCAGGGCTGCTGTGGTCGGCAGCTGCCGGAGGATCACGCCTCGCAGCGTCACTCCAAGCCACGGCAGGAACAGGTACTCACTCAGCGGTGACTTCTGAAACGAAGTTCATTAAGGATGTGAACATTTCTCACGTAATTTTCCTTTAGTACCGTTTGGTAGCCAAAGTTTCGTAACCAGCTTCGAAATGGGAATAAAATTCCAATAGGCTTTAGATCGGGGTATTACCATTACCGATTTTTATTAATAACGTAAAGACTACTACCAAATCCGGCTTAGTACGACATGGGAAAGTTATTCCCATTTCATAGCTGGCTACCAGACGGGAAACCATATTTCCCATTTGGCAGGCAGCTACCAAATCTGGCTACCAAACGGTTCTAAAGGGTAATTTTGTGAGTTGTCACAGCCATGTACAGAATGTGTGAATGTGAAGGTTTTTTTATCATTGACGAGACATGTGGCGGATGATGTTGTGTACTACGGCTTATTGTTGACGAAACCTGAGGTGGATGTTTGGTATGTTATTGGACGAAACCTGTGCTGTGGATATATTCAAATGTTAATTAATTTTTGTTGTACACAGAATTTAATACATTATTGACTTGAATTTTGTACAGAATGTTAACGTTAGCTTAACTTAATTTTCTGTTTCATATTTATGAACAAAAAAACTCGAGCAGGGGCTAGGGGGCTACTTCACAAAAAAGTATCAAAATGTTGGACTTCCTGGTAACCCCCCTTAAGTTTGGGATATAGTCGTGACACACCTGTTAAACTAGGGCTTCTAATTCGAGTATTTTTGACGTGACAACGTCTTATAAATTGGTTTGCCGGATGACACTTCAAGAAACTGCGTTACGCTCCGCTCACGTTATGCGCTCACAGTGAGAGCGAGTGAGAGGCACGCGTCCCTTCCACTCGGGCATGGTTAGCCCGCCTAAGAGCGAGAGAGACAGACATAAAAAGTGAAAGTCGTTGTCACGTAAAACTTTCGCCCGTATACCGACTTTACAGGCAACCAATTTTTTTATTTGTATGGGCAAAACCGGAATCCCGATATTGCCCACACAAAATACCGGTATTGCAATGCAAGCCCTATGTCAAACTATATCTCATCTCTCATACCTATCTTACACCACCAATACCTAACAAACTTTGAATTATCTCACAAAATTTACCTACACAAAACAAAATACCGCCAGCCAAGGATATCGTTATCAACTTATCCGTCTGCCTTATAATGACCTTCATTCGCTTCAGTTTGTTTACTTGTAATTTCGTAAACATTATATAATCAATTTATTACAATTAATTGGCCATGTGGTGACGGGCAGCAGCGATGTTGATGATGGGCAGCAGCGTCATGCGACTGCGATCGCCAATCCGCTTGCCTAGCGTGGCGATTATGGGCATTTACCTCCTAATGCGTCTATACGGATAGTTAATAGGAGAAGCTTACGTCCAGCAGTGGACTATCATAGGCTGATGATGATGATGATGATGACAACTCAACGTTTCAAACACTTTCCAGGGTTTGAAACGTCGAGATGTAATTATTTAATTAATATACGTGATATAATTCAGTACTTGTTGTATGGAAGCCTCATCCTCATACCTACTCCTACCTAGTATTATCAAACCGCCATTAGAATGGGATTCGAAAGTACTGTTGTCACAACAGTGTATAACGTCGGCTGACAACCAAAACTCACTATAAAAACTGTCACTACTCTTCGCAACCTCTTATGTCAGTATTGAATACAATACAATACAATACTCTTTATTGCACACCATAAAAACAGTAGAATAACAGATACGAACCAGAACTAAGATACGATCTCTATTTCAAGTAGGTACAAATACCTACTTGAAATAGTTAGTGAGCTTTGGTTGTCAATCGACGATAAGTCAATCTAGGACATATTCATAGTTATATTAATATATTCATAATTTAAGTGCAAAGACTTACAGACAATAGATTAATTAATCACTCACTACATCGATAAACAACTCTTTTCTTGGTAAATGTTGTGTCATTTGTTGTGTCAACAGTACTCTCGAATCCCCTTCTGATTCCGGTTTGATAATACGTATACCTACGTGCACTAGGGATTGTTTGAGGATGAGGCTTCCATACAACAATACTGAATACTTTCTCATATTAAGGCTATGTCACAAAGTCAAATACAATCAAAGCTATTGAAAGGGTATGTCACGACAACATAATATATGCAATTATAGCTGTCTGCAATAATAATATTGTGAATGAATGACAAAACGCAAGATGCAATCTTCAGATAAATTTCTAAAAGCAATGCTTTACTGAGTCCCGAAAGAAAATTATTTAATATCAAATTGAATAATTTTGTCACGTACTAAACGCTTTTTATTTCAGCTCCACTATGACAAAGGCAAGAAAATACGTTGTCAAAAGGCATTTTAAAGGCATGCCGAAAAGGTGAATGATTATGATTACGACATAATTGAGTACGAGCTGCCACCCCTCGGTGATGGGATGCTCTCGTCAAGGCTGAGTGGATCAGCGTAGACCCATATCTACGAGCCTATAACGCCCGTTTAGAGACGCCATATGATCAGTTCAGTATACAAGTAGGCGTAGTCTTGGGATCTAAAACATCCATGTTCCCAGTCGACTCCAGAATTGTCTCTCGAAATGGATGGCGCGATTACAGTATCGTCAACATTAAAGATGAAGTGATGCATAATCTTAGAATATACAAATTGACAAAATTGAAGACGTGAGTGGAAGAACATGCTTTGTAAAATTGTTCCAAATTTTGTTTTTTTTGTGATTTATGTATATTTCAAACCTTAAATAATAGTTTCTCATTTACAGAATTCGAGTTTTCAGACCATACATGCCTTAAACTCAATGGATGAACATGTTATGTAATTCAAAAAGTAAAATTCTCAGTGAAAGAACTAGGTAGGACGTGTATTTTGTATCCCAAAACTTCTCTGACCATGGGAATGTACTTATTTTGTCCACCCTTTAATGGTACCATTTACATATACCCGTGGTTTTTAGTACCTAAGTTGGTCGTGACCAAAGTTCAAACATTTGTGATAAGATAACATAATATATAAATAAATGCATTCGCCGGGGTTCCAACTCTTAACCTTCAGTGTAAGCAGGGTCCCAGCTAGTCTACGGAAACTGACAATTTGTTAAGCTGATCAAAATAATTCTAATATCTAAATATAAATATTCTGTTCACTGTTCCATTTATTACGCAAACACCCTATCCTGACGTCAACGATAATAGTGTCAGAGTTTATTCACGATGACTCAAATAATGATAAGATACAGCAGATAGATTTTTGTATTTATATATGAGCACGAACAATACTATGGTAGTACAGCTAACGTGAGCGAAGTGCAAACGGTTAAAATGGTGAAGCAAAGAAAATATATTGTGAAGAAACAATTCCAGGGAGTCCCGAAGAGGGATGCCTTCGAAATTGTGGAGACGGAACTTCCCCCCATCAAGAACGGGGAAATCCTTCTTAAGACTGAGTGGATTAGCGTAGATCCCTACCAGCGCGCCTACAATTCTCGCAATCCTGTACCTTACGACCAATTCGGATACCAAGTAGGTGTAGTTTTGGAATCCAAAGATCCTAGATACCCAGAAGGCTCAAGAGTTGTCTCACATTTCGGCTGGTGTGACCACATTATTATAAATACCAGTTCCGATAAGCTCACTGGATTCAATATAATCTACAAACTTCCTGATTTGAAAGGCCTGCCCAATTCTCTAGCAGTTGGAGCTATTGGCATGCCGGGCGCGACTGCGTACTTTGGATTTCTGGAACTATGTCAGCCGAAGCAAGGCGAGACGGTGGTGGTAACTGGCGCTGCCGGAGCAGTGGGGTCCCTCGTTGGACAGATCGCCAAAATCAAAGGCTGCAGAGTCATCGGCTTTGCTGGTTCCGATGACAAGGTAGAATGGCTTGAGAAGGAGCTGGGTTTTGATAAAGCGTTCAATTACAAAACTGTGGACGTTATCAAGGCGCTTAAAGAAGCTGCGCCTAAAGGAGTGGACTGCTATTTCGATAACGTTGGAGGCGAAATAAGTAGTCAAATCATTTCTCAAATGAACACATATGGCAGAGTTTCAGTTTGTGGAAGCATAAGCTCTTACAACGCAGATCTACTGAATATACCAAAAGCAACTATAATCCAGCCGAGCGTAGTAACCAAGGAACTGAAAATTGAAGGTTTCATTGTTACGCGATGGGCTTCGCGTTGGCCGGAGGCATTCGCGGAATTGGTGAATTGGACGAAATCCGGTCAGCTGGTGACGAGAGAGCATATCACCGAGGGTTTCGATAAGATTTATGATGCATTTATAGGAATGTTGGCTGGTGAAAATTTTGGTAAAGCTGTTGTTAAAGTTTGATTGAACGTCAAGTCACAATAATAAATATGAAATAAAATGAATCAAAACTTTTATTTTCTTTAGCAGACACGTAAGGTGCAGAAACATTACACAGGGGTCATCATTTAGTTTTATCGACTGTCTTCTTCTTTTGTTGTCATAATAAATACAGTTTTTTCACAGCTACTTCTAAATCTTGTTTTGCATACTGTAACAATATCTAATTTTAATAATTTTAGAAGTAATTATCATCTCATACTTACTTAAATGTAACAGTAACATTATCAAATTGTAATCATGATACGTAATAATGATGATAGACTACGACCGATGACGTCACAGTAGGGTAAGATATTCCAAAATATACCTGACTGAATTACCACTACTACGAATCAACGGAATAGTAAGGCAATCAAGATACAGGCTTATTCATATTCAATTTAACAATATCCTGGTAATTGAAAGAAAGGTACGTTCGTTCGCCTTGAAATAAACAATACTCACACAAACGAAAGTACTGTCATTCAAATACAAGGATATTTTTTTAGAAATAATAATTTAATTACACCGCGCTTACTATCCACAACACAGTTGCAGTCGGAATAGTTCCATTTGTAATAAATACTGTACCATATAATTATTTTATATAAATAAAATATTGAAGTTTTTGATTATTAAGTCCTTAACAACTTTATTTTTGAAGTTTAAAAAAATAACTATGAATTTTCTCAAAGTTACGTCTCATTAAATATACTACTCGGCTAATTCTTCCTACACCAGCCGAATGCGAACTTGCGTACAAAGGGTTCTTAGCAGCAATGATTAAAATTACAGTTTAGTTAATAAAGTCTCAAAAACTACCTGCTAGGAGATGGACACTTTTTACGACTCTTAGAGCCCATACCTATCTGGACATCTGGACAACGAAAACGGTTGACTTGAATAAAAAATTCTTCTAGAAACCTTAATACAATTTTAAAAGACCTTTCGATTGATAACTACCCGTCACGCTTATACACATCAATAATTACCATTACGTATATCTATCCTACACTACGTTCTTTATATACTATTTTTATCATAATTTTGTTGCGATTCATACAACACATCCAATATCAAATTTCATATCTGTAGTATCTATAGCTTTCGAGTAAATTGGCTGTAACAGACGGACATAACGAATCTGTAAGACTTCCACTTTTACTATTGGATACGGAACCCTAAAATTATCTCACGTCTACCTTATTGTCCTTGTGTCCTTTTTAGCAAATAAAAACTCGAGGTTTATAGCACAAAACACAAGTATACCTAATCTCAGAGCAAAGCAGCATATATACAATTTTTAGGAAAAAATAATTATTATCGGCAGAAAGCCCAAATTAAGGACTGTGTTGTAGATACTAAGCGACAGAATAGTATACACTTTTGGGCTTCAGAATAGGCCCCCTAGAGGCTGTTTGGAAGTTTCAGGGAGTCGAGATTTCGAAGGGTTCCTTTTACCCCGATGATCACATCGCATCAGATCGGAAGCTTAAGTTGGTATCATAAATAAGTTTATTCTCGTTGCTTATGAACTTTTGGGCTTAAGAATAGGCCCCTTAATAGCTTTTCGGAAATTTCAGAGGGGTCGACGTTTCAAAGGGTTCCTCTGCCCCCGATGGTCAAATCGCATCAGATCTGAAGCTTAAGTTGATATCATCAAATGGATAAAGAGTGGGAAACTCCAGACCAAAGAGCATCACTGTTGGTTTCGACAAATTGTTTGCAGCATGTACCTATAGGTGCGGGTGGCACAGGACCGGTCATTGTGGCAATCTTTGGGGCAGGCCTATGTTCAGCAGTGGACGTCTTTCGGATGATGTGATGATGATGATGATGATTCGTAGGTATGTTAGCTGGAGATAATATTGGTAAAGCTGTGGTTAAAATGTAAAATTAAATAAAGATTCTTACACGTACCTATAAGAACTGGCTTTTTGTTGCTCATCAGCCTATGTTAGTCCACTGCTGAACGTAGGCCTCTCCTATTAACTATGCGTATAGAGGAGGTAAATGCCCATAATCGCCACGCTGGACAAGCGGATTGGCGATCGCAGTAATGTATCCACTATGATGACGCTGCTTTATACGTACACTCCATATAATTACTATATACATACATACATAAAATATATACATATAGAAGAGGACGAAACAAACAATCAGAGACTCTAAACTATTTTAATTCTGCTAGCAAAGAAAGAGCGTACAGATTTTTTAAAAGCGAACTTATGTGAGGCATTTTTTACTTCAAGTGGGAGTTCGTTCCAGAGACGCGCATTTTCGTCATTTTGGATATTCGCCAATCTGATCGGTTTGCTTGTTTATACGTTCCTTTATAATATTGAATCATTCATTATCTATGAAATTGGCGTTTTGAATGGAGTATTTAAAAAAAATCCATACAATGAAATTCGCGTAACTAATATTTTGATGTCAAAATCGAACTATACCAAAATTTGCCAATAACATTTAAGATTTCCAATGTGCGCTTTTTTTTATCTCTATTGCATAAAACTAGGCACTATCATAACATAAAATATGTACTCGAAACATTTGAACGGGCAGCTCATGGCAATAGTTTGTTAAGGTTTATTTTTTAACTAGCGACCCGCCCCGGCTTCGCACAGGTACTATGCCTACATAAAAACGTTTCTCTTGAATTACTCTACTTATTAAAAAAAATCTCATCAAAATCCGTTGCGTAGTTTTAAAGATTTAAGCGTACAAAGGGACATCATCATCATCAGCCTATGTTAGTCCACTGCTGGACGTAAGCCTCTCCTATTAACTATGCGTATAGACACATTAGGAGGTAAATGCCCGTAATCGCCACGCTGGGCAAGCGGATTGGCGATCGCAGTAATGTGTCCACTATGATGACGCTGCTGCCCATCATCAATCGTTTATAAAATAATGGTCAGTGACACTTCAATCCCTTAGTCGACTCTTACGACACCCGCAGGAGGAGTTGGGGTACAAAGGGACATAGGGACAGAAAAAGTGACTTTATTTTATACTACGTAGTGATATTCCTACTTAAAAAAAGAAAACAATTACTTGTGTGAAAAAAACTTTTATTTCTCGGTGAGAACTGGGGCCTATTTCTCGAAAGCTTGTAACTTGTAATACAAGCGGAAGTCCTTATCTAATTAATAGTGTTAAAAAGAGACTTCCACTTGTATTACAAGTTACAAGTGTTCGAGAAACGGGCCCCTGCTAGCTGAGGAGCTAAGTGCATGTTTAATACTATACCTACATAATTTTAGTTTTATTCAAAATGATGTACACTTAACTCTGTTTGGTCTCCAATAAATAAAATAAAATAAAAATAATAAAATAAAACTTTGTTACACAGTGCACTATTGAAAACAAAAAAATAACGCAGTTGTTATTTAATAAAATTAGGGACTAATAAAATAAAGTCCATGACCAAAACCGCCAATTTCATAGATAATAACCCAATATAATAAGAAACTCCATGCTGATATTAAGCATGGAGTATTGTTAGGGTTTTTTTTAATGGGTTACTCATGGCCACAGACTAGCCAAAGGCAGAGAGAGACTCGGCCTACGAGGGTCAGACAGTACACCATATGAAATATTGAGCTTGTCTCCATCCCACTGTAAGGCACCTCTTTTTCGGTGAGCCTGCTAAAAGTGTTCGTTACACAAAGCGAATTTTGTAGAGCGGGGGATAGGATGATTCGCTCGTTTGGTGTTAACCCACCTTACGCCCTTTGCAGTCGAACTGTATAGGTACTTAACTTAATTTCATCATTTTGGCGGTTACGTTATGAGTAAGTCATATTACCACTGACGATATAATAGCGATATAATCCGTTATCTTATCATAGTTTTATCTCCTTCAATATTTATTTATAGTATACAGAGTGAATACGGGGTCGTGATCCCAACTGTGAAAAATGTGTTAAGATAGTCTTTCTGAACAATGTTTCCCATGGGACCTATATGAATAAACCTACTTTTTTTTAATAGTTAAGTTCGAGTTCATTAATATGTATACATTTCTCCTTACTGATTCCTGGCAAATGTGTTTACATAATTATGAAACGAGACTGGAAGTTATGAACACTTCCGCACCGGTCGGTATGAAATCAGTATTTTTTTTTCTTGCTGTTCATATTTGTTCGATGGGAAACCTTATTCAGAGAGACTATCTTAACACGGTTTTCACGACCCCGTAATCACCCTGTATATTTTAAGGATTCCATATTTGGGAAAACAACTACAGAATACCGCATTATGTATGGCCCGACATGCTCTTGACCGCAATTTTAGTGTAAAACCTAGAACCTACATACATAGGATGGCCATAATTAGCGTTTGACTTTTACTATCTCATACTCAAGTACAAAGATTATATCAGTAATATCATAACAATGATATTACTGATATTAATCATGATTAGACTTTGACCAATGACGACACAGAAGGGTAAGACATTCTGAAATGTACCTAACAGAATTACCAATACGTATCAACGGAATAGTAAGGGAATCAAGATACTAAAAATCTCCTGGGGTATCTATTCTGTATCCTAAAATTTCATTAGCATCTGGAATACACTTATTTTGGCCAATCCACATTGATAAATACACAATAACCTTAATTTACCGTTTACATATAAAACAACCGTGGTTGTTAGTAACTTGGTCGCGACTAAAGTAGGTACAAACATTTGTAACATAACATCGAAAAAAAATTACAACAACCGACTTAAACCGATTTCTCAAAAAGATCCCGTCATCAGAGCCCGACTATGTGCCAACATGACCATCTCGGTTTATTCTCAAGTCGGTTAAAAAAAAGAATTATCGAAATTGGTTGACGTATCGAGCTATTCGTCCATTTGTCGTGCATATGGTTAATGCAAATTCAAGACTTATATCGTTTTATCATGGATGCCATTATAAGAACTGTATCAAATTAAAATGCGACTAATTGGTGAGAATCAGCTTTCAAATAACAAAGAATCATCAAAATCGGTTCACCTCCTTGAAAGTTATGAGGTAACAAACATAAAAAAACATAGGTACAGTCGACTTGAGAACCTCCTCCTTTTTTGAAGTCAGTTGACAAATAAACGCCTTTGCCGGGGTTCCGAGTCTTAATTTTCAGCATCGTAATTAGGGTCAGTAGGGTCACTACCAGCTAGGTTACGGAAACCGACAACCAAAATAATTCTATTACCTGTAATAATAAATAAACATTTTGTTCACTGTTCCACTTATTACGCAAACACCCTATCCTGCCACGTCGACGATAAAAGAGTCTGCCACGTCGACGATAAAAGAGTCTGCCACGTTGACGAGAAAAGAGCGAGTAAAGAAGATTATTCACGATGACTCCAAATAATTAATGATTAGATACTGCAGATGGATTTTTGTATTTATACATGAGCACGAATAGTACTATGATAGTACAGCTAACGTGAGCGAAGTGCAAACGGTTAAAATGGTGAAGCAAAGAAAATATATTGTGAAGAAACAATTCCAGGGAGTCCCAAAGAGGGATGACTTCGAAATTGTGGAGACGGAACTTCCCCCCATCAGGAACGGGGAAATTCTTCTTAAAACTGAGTGGATTAGCGTAGATCCCTACCAACGCGCCTACAATTCTCAATATCCTTTACCTTACGACCAACTTGGATTCCAAGTAGGTGTAGTATTGGAATCAAAAGATCCTAGATACCCAGAAGGTTCAAGAGTTGTATCACATAGCGGTTGGTGCGACCACATCATAATAAATACCAGTTCAAATGAGCTCAAAGGTTTCAATACAATAAACAAACTTCCTGATTTGAAAGGCCTGTCCAATTCTCTGGCGGTTGGAGCAGTTGGTATGACGGGCGCGACTGCGTACTTCGGATTTCTGGAAGTGTGTCAGCCGAAGCAAGGCGAAACGGTGGTAGTAACTGGTGCTGCCGGAGCAGTGGGGTCCCTCGTTGGACAGATCGCCAAGATTAAAGGCTGCAGAGTCATCGGCTTCGCTGGTTCCGATGACAAGGTAGAATGGCTTGAGAAGGAGCTGGGTTTTGACAAAGCGTTCAATTACAAAACTGTGGACGTTATCAAGGCACTAAAAGACGCTGCGCCTAAGGGAGTGGACTGCTATTTCGATAACGTTGGAGGTGAAATAAGTAGCCAAATCATTTCTCAAATGAACACATACGGCAGAGTTTCAGTTTGTGGAAGCATAAGCTCTTACAACGCAGATCTACTGAATATACCAAAAGCAACTATAATCCAGCCGAGCATAGTATCCAAGGAGCTAAAAGTTGAAGGTTTCCATGTTACGCGATGGTCTTCGCGTTGGCCGGAGGCGTACGCGGAATTGGTGAAGTGGACGAAATCCGGTCAGCTGGTGACGAGAGAGCATATCACCGAGGGTTTCGATAATATTTATGATGCATTTATAGGAATGTTGGCTGGTGAAAATTTTGGTAAAGCTGTTGTTAAAGTTTGAACGTGACAATTATAAATACTTAGTCATCGTTATCAACGTGCGGTTTTGGTGGCAAAAGATGGTTGACAGAAAAATCAAATAGACAGGTATTTTTACCAATTATAGGAATTTCAGAAATTATAGTAGGTAATTTTAATTATAATAATTAATTACTTATACATATTTTAATAACCGAAGTTTTCGACCTGACGTAAAATGACCCACTTCTTGCACTAGAGCCTAAAAAGTACACCATCTGTACTAAAATATATTTTTTAGTACAGATGGTGTACTTCGGAGGGCCGTCTTTACTAAAAAACTTCGTACGAGATACGTGCAAAAACGAAATTCGTAACTCGTGTCGATTTAAAACATCGCCACTCGTCTCGAATTTCATTTGTTTCGTAATGTACTAAAACAGATTCGGCTGTCAAACGTTCACGTCAAATTGAAAAATTCATTATCATTATACATATAACACTGATCTTAATCCATTTGAATATTCATTTTACTTAAAATAAAGACTTCGCAAAATGTTTAAGGTACTATTTTGTGTCATAAATTAATGACATTAGATTTTTCTTTTTTAAAGTAGGATATAGTAGATATAGTTGCATGTATCCTAAGGAGAGTACTATTTTTACTGAGAGTACGAGTAATAGAACAAAATCGCATTTTCACATTTGTTACTATTTCTGTCAACCATAGCCATTGCCACGGAAAGTGCACGTTGATAACGATGACTATAAATATTAAATAAAATAAATCAGAACTCTATTTTCTTCAGCAGACACGTAGATACAGAAATATTACACAAGGGGCAATATACAGTCTTATCGACTGTCTTCTTCTTTTCTTGTCATTATAAATACAGATTTTTATAGTCACTTCTAAATCTTGTTTGGCATACTATACCTACCAATATCTATTAAAGTATAACTTTACTAATAATTTTAGAAATTAAAATTTTACATTTGGAAGATAAACTACAGAGTACCGTCGAGTCTCGTGTATTCACCTAGGATATTTGCCTAGTGTGAAAAGATGAATTTCCAATTCTTTTTTTTAGAGCAGACTGGCACGTAGCAAAGTACATGTCTTTCATAATTGCTATTTAGTAATTTTCTGTCCACTCTACTCTACTTTACAGTTAATGCGGAATCTTCAACTTTTTACACTAGGCGAAGATAGGTATCCTAGGCGAAGACACGAGACTCGATGGTACTGTATTAAGCATGGCCCGACATGGTCTTGGCCGCTATTTTATTGCAAAACCCAGAACCTACTTAGGATGGACATGTTGGCGCTTGACATTTATCATCTCATAGGTACTTACCCCTTAACTTGGCAGTGTATCCTAAAAGATACATACTTTTTGGCCCACTTTTTGTATTTTTTTAAACACAGAATTTTTTGTTCTACACAGCGGCGAAGAGGCTAGAATTCACTTTTATTTTTAAATTCTGCCAAGTTTAGGGTTAAATATATAAGTAATATCTAATTATATCATCAAATTGTAATCATGGTTAAACTTCTACCGATGAAGTCATAGTAGGGTAAGATATAATAAAATATAACTAACTGAATTATATACCACTACGTATCAACGAAATAATAGATAATCAATAATATACAGGTCTTTTTCAACGCATAAATATCCTGGTATTTGAAAGACGGTACTTTCGTTCGTTTTAGTAATAATAATTATACCGCCGCTTACTGATCCACAATACATTTGCTGTCGGAATAGGTCGATTTGTGTGAATTGTGTAATAAATACTGTCCCAAGGTATTAATTTATATATGTACACAAAGCCTGTACCGATAAAAAGCTGCAAAATTTCAAATAATAAAATAGGATCGATTTAGTTAGGTAGCTATAATTTCAAGCTTTGGAAATTAACCAGGAAGTCTTGAGTTAGCTGACTGTAGGACTTTTGTGTCACTACGGCATTTCAGGTACTCACAGTACAGCTTCTTCGAAACCTTCCAAACTATCTTTTCTAAACATTTTTTTCTTTTTTTGTATGCAGTGTTCTAAATTATGGGACTGTCGACAATATATCTGGCCATTCTTCCCGTGTTCCTAAAGATATCCTTGACTTATGCATAATATTCTTAATACTTTTTGGCACCGATTTCGCTTCATAAAACTATGCCATAGAGACTATTTGTATAAGATTAAATAAATGATTAAAGACCCATAGAAAATTTACATAATATTTGACATAATTCCCTTCACAGAGTATTACTGGGCCCAAGGCAGGGGTATATACATATAAAAAAAACATGGAGATTAACCAGAAATATTGGTCACTTCTGCAGAACATCGTGCAGAGGAGAATTAAAAAAAAGAGCTTGTAAAAATAGATTTCGAAAGGGTTCTGGAGAACTTGTATTGTGAATACTGAAATTGCAGTAGCAACAAAAAAGGACCAAAGTTAGCTAATTAAAGATCTCCTAGTTAATTACAAAAGCTAGAAATTACAGCTTTTTAACTATATTGACCCGATTTTTTCATTTGAATTTGGCAGTTTTTTATATCTCTTCTCTCAGTCTTTAATGACTTTATTTTTTCAAGTTTAAAAAATAACTATGCAATTGCACAAAATGATGCCTTATCTCATTTCATTAAATATACTATTCGGCCAATTTTTACGTTAAAACACCAGCCAAGTGCGAACTTGCGCAAAATTAAAATGACTGTTAAATCAACCTGTCTCAAAAACTACCTACTAAGAGATAGGTATCTTTAGCAACGAAAAGACTTTGGAATAGTTTATAGTCATCAGTTAATTGTTTTTTAATTTTATATCCCGCGGTTTAAAAAAATTGGGGGGGGGAGGGGCACTTTTTACGACTCTCAGAGCCGATGTGAAAACGGTTAATTGGAAGAAAAAAAATTCTAGAAACCTTATTATAATTTTAAAAGACCTTTCCATTCACACCCGACACGCTAATAAATATTGAAAATTACCAGTATGTATGGAGGGACATTTTTATCATGATTTTGTAGCAGTTCATGCACTACATATCTTTACCAAACATCATTCTAGCACTTATAGCTTTCGAGTAAATTGGCTGTAACAGACGGACATGACGAATCTGTAAGTGTTCCGTTTTTGCTATTTTGGCTGAGGAACCTGATATTTTTATACTTAAATTAAAAACTCTAGGTCCACAAGAAATGTCAGGGCAAAGCAATATTAAATTTTAAGGATAAATGAATAACTGTCGTGGGAGTGAGTCCCACAGGAACCACAATAATGAAGGCTTGTGTTGTAGGTACAAGGTGGCAAAAATAAACGTATTCTCGTTGCTTGTGAGCTTTTGGGCCTCTAAATGAAGTTTCAGAAGCGTTGACATTTTCTTGAAATTGTACGTAAAACAGTACTAGGTGCTACTACTTACTAGGTACTACTAGTATGTTCTGAAACATGAATATCATATTCTGGCAACGGGAATGTACTTATTTTGGCCACACTATATTGATAGATACACAACAACCATCATTTACCGTTTACATATTAAGCAACCATGGCTGTTAGTAACTCGGTCGTGATCAAAGTACAGACGTTTGGATACCTATAAGTTGGGACCCTTTAAACGAAGCTTGAAGAAGCATTTAGCGGGCCAGCAGCAAGGTGGTGGCAACTGACAGCTTACTGCTGGTCTCCTGTTCGTTGCCGCCGCGATTTGGGCTCTACTTTTCACTTACGATCAGGTGGTGTGGAGCCACTTTGTTGTGCCAACATAAAAAAAAAACAGAAGTAAATGCCCTCGACGGGATTCCAACTCTTAACCTCCAGCATCGTAAGCAGAGTCACTACCAGCTAATACGCTACAAAAACTGACAATTTGTTAAGCTGACCAAAATAATTATAATATCTATAAATAAATATTTTGTTTTTCACAGTTTGATCACGATTACTAAAATAATGATTAGTCACACCCCGTAATCGATCCCGCAAATCTGTAGCAAATGTACGTCAGGGCTGTTACTACTTATGTACTACGAATACAAACTGTTATTGTTATTGAAAATATCTTCATAAACTAAACATTTTATTTACCTCTACATTATTTTGAAGTAAACTATGCCTTTGTATAATTATTTCTTATCCATAAATGTAATGTATGAAAGGAACCATCCATCTGAACTTTCGCCTCTGTTATATATGGTCACTTGATGATTCCACTTCATATTGTATGGTAGTAGGTATTATTCAAATATTATGAACATGATATAGCCGCCCTGCTTCTCTCTTAAATGAGTGGTGAACTAAATTCCACACAGGACAAAAATAACAGTTTTTTCTGTTTTGTGAAATCCCGCCAAACCAAATGAACTTTTTTTACAATCGGTCCGCGTCGTATTTTAAGGTCAGGACTTGTGCAATGTGCAGGCATTTTTTTAGAATAATGTGAGCGTACTTAGGACAAATAGTATCTTTCAGCCAAAGACAGGATAAAGAAGTCGAAAGACGGATCCAAAACGCTTGGAAGAGCTATTGGTCTCTCAAAGACCTAATGAAGGGAGACTTGCCTATATCCCTCAAACGGAAACTCGTCGACATGTGTATACTGCCAGTTCTGACTTACGGAGCCCAAACCTGGTCACTTACCGAGTTACAAAAGGTCAAGTTGAAGGTCTGCCAAAGAGCCATGGAGCGCAGCATGCTTGGAGTGAAACGGATTGACCGGATCCGTAACATTACCTTGCGTTCCAAAACTCGCATTGTCGACGTAGGAGTAAAAACCGCCAGGCTGAAATGGGACTGGGCTGGCCACGTTCGCCGAATGCATCCACAGAGGTGGGCAAAAGTAGCTACGGAGTGGATACCGCAGCGGAAACGGCGAATTGGTCGGCCCAAGAAGAGATGGCGGGATGACCTGGATGCATTTTCCAACAACTGGCCAGAAATAGCCCTAAATCGGGAAGTTTGGAAATGTAAGGGGGAGGCCTTTGCCCAGCAGTGGGACACAATAGAGGCTACTTAAAAAAAAAATGTGAGCGTGAGCACTGAGATTTATTCCCTGATGAAAAGTCACGACAGAAGCTAAGGACGTGTAGGTGTAGCGGCGCAATAATGTTCAATATTCTATCGATCTTAAAAATAAATCATCATATATTTTTCTAAATTTATTGCAGTCATACTGCGACGGCTACTTGTGTAAGTCTATTTTAAACTTAAAAACATCTACCGACGTCAATGGTAAATAAATTCATGTTGTTATTAACTCAGTTTCTTGTCCTTTAAAAAGATTGTTTACTGCGCTAACAGCAGCATGAGCATGACCCGGATTGTTTTTTAAAAACGCCTGTAAGTTGTGGTACTTAAACTAGTTTTCCTGTTAAATGAAGCCTCGATCTGGAAAGGTTTTTTTGGTGCTTTACGTATTACATTTTCAAACCTTCAGTCCGTGGTTAATTCTCTGAAGAACAGAGCACATGACCTTTGTGACCCTGAATTTCTAGAAATTGAGATGTCGCACGTTCAGGAGGTTCTGAAGAGAAATGGCTACATAATGAACATACGGCAACCCAGACGAACACCGAGGAAGAAACATCCAGATGTTGCAAGGCGACCAGCATTTTTGCCTTATGTCAGGGGTGTAACGGACAAAATAGGTACGCTTTTGAATAAGTATTCCATACCAACCGTTTACATGCCGTTATCAAAGGTGGCAGGGCATCTAAGGTCGCCTAAGGATGTTTTACCTTACCACACACCGGGCGTTTATAAAATCGATTGTAGCTGTGGTAGTTCCTATATTGGGGAAACCAAACGCACCATAGCGGAAAGGGTCAAGGAACATATCACGGCTGTTAAAAAGCGTCAAACGAATAAGTCTGCTGTGGCCGAGCATTTGTTGGAGTCCGGACCTAACCACTGGATTGAGCTCCATAACCCGAAAGTCCTCTCAACCGAGCGTATACATCATAGCCGAAAAGTACGTGAAGCTATTGAAATTAAGAAACATCGGAATTTTAATCAAAATGAGGGGCAAGGAATCTCATCCGCGTGGAATCCCGTGATTTACAAATGTAAGCGTGGTGAAACATCCATTTTAAAGCCATTGGATGTTGTGAGTGTTGTGTGTAGGCCTAGTGACAACCCTAGCCTAGAAGTGAATAATCAAGATCAAGTGCGGGTAGTTCGAAAAACCCGCGCAGCTCGAAGGTGTTGATACATTCTCTCGCCAGTCTGCCTGCGACCACGGGTGTAACGTCATGCCCGAAACGTCAGGATATAATTAAACGTAAGTTTACGCGATTAAGACCCGTTTGTCTTTAAAATATGAGTGATAATCGTGAAAGTTTAAATCAATATACATTTTCAAAGTTTTTCAAAATCTACAATATTCAAAGCTTCGCTAACAGGATTTTGCAATTTATTTATGGGAGATCGAATAATACTGCCCATGTTAATATTAATCATACCAATCAGTGGAATAAGTAAATTATTCATAGTAATCGCCAACCCTGACATCAAACTATAATGCTACGGTTTCGCTACATCCGTTACGAGGTATTATGATTAGATACTGCAGATAGATTTTTGTATTTATATGTGAGCACGAATAATACTATGGTAGTACCTACAGCTCACGTGAGCGAAGAGCAAATGCTAAAAATGGTGAAGCAAAGAAAATATATTGTGAAGAAACTATTCCAGGGAGTTCCAAAAAGGGATGACTTCGAAATTGTGGAGACGGAACTTCCACCTATCAGGAACGGGGAAATTCTTCTTAAAACTGAGTGGATTAGCATAGATCCCTACCAGCGTGCCTATAACTCTCGCTATCCTATACCTTACGACCAATTTGGATACCAAGTAGGTGTAGTATTGGAATCCAAAGATCCTAGATACCCAGAAGGCTCAAGAGTTGTCTCACATAGCGGTTGGTGCGACCACATCATTATAAATACCAGTTCAGATAAACTCACAGGACTCAATATATTCTACAAACTTCCTGATTTGGAAGGCCTGCCCAATTCTCTAGCGGTCGGAGCTGTTGGTATGTCGGGCGCGACAGCGTACTTTGGATTTCTGGAACTGTGTCAGCCGAAGCAAGGCGAGACCGTGATAGTAACCGGCGCTGCCGGAGCAGTGGGATCCCTCGTAGGACAGATCGCCAAGATCAAAGGCTGCAGAGTAATAGGCTTCGCTGGTTCCGATGACAAGGTAGAATGGCTTGAAAAAGAGCTGGGTTTTGACAAAGCGTTCAATTATAAAACTGTGGATGTTATCAAGGCACTTAAAGAAGCTGCGCCTAAAGGTGTGGACTGCTACTTCGATAACGTTGGAGGTGAAATAAGTAGCCAGATCATTTCTCAAATGAACACGTATGGCAGAGTTTCAGTTTGTGGAAGCATAAGCTCTTACAACGCAGATCTACAGAATATACCAAAAGCAACTATAATTCAGCCGAGCATAGTATTTAAGGACCTGAAAATTGAAAGTTTCATTGTTACGCGATGGTCTTCACGTTGGCCGGAGGCGTTCGCGGAATTGGCCAAGTGGACAAAATCCGGCCAGCTGGTGACCAGAGAGCATATCACTGAGGGCTTCGATAAGATTTATGATGCATTTATAGGAATGTTGGCGGGAAAAAATTTTGGTAAAACTGTTGTTAAAGTTTGATTGAACGTCACAATTTTAAACATTAAATTAAACTCTTATTTTCTTTAGCAGACACATAGTTACAGAAACATTCATTACACAGGGGGGCAATATACAGTTTTATCGACTGTCTTCTTATTTTGCTGTCATTATAAATACACGTTTTTTTAGTCACTTCTAAATCTTTTTTGCAGACTATACCAATATCTACTTACCCCCTTATTTATAAATTTCTCCTAACTTATAAACAGAGATCGGACAAATGTGCGTCATTGCTCGCAATAATATGGACATGACTCCAAAGTTGATTGAAAAGTTCCCTCCGGCCGCGATGGCAACTGAGTTTGGTAACCAGTTGCTGAAAAGGATTGAATATTCTTGTTAGACAACCAGTTGCCAAGGACGAATGCCCATTCTTGCTACATAACTATAGTTGCCAACTAGGAATTTTTCAAGTACAGTTACTTAATAGGAATTATCGTTATCGTTTCACAACTAGGAATCATAAGGTTGTTAAATAGGAATTGTATGACAGGTGCATAAAAGGAGCCATTTTATCAGGGATTATCTTTCCCCTTTCTAGTACTAGCCCCCCGTTTCTTCGACCACGATTGAGTGAGACTCATTTATCGTAGTCCCATTCAGTTAAAATGAAAGTAATTTTGAACCTCCTGTATCAAATGCAGGCATGATATTCTTCAACGACTAATTATTAGGTATTACTTTTGTTACATTCCGTATCCAGCATGGCTATAAACTGGGTAAAGAGTAACTTCCGGCTTACACATGGAAATGGGTAATTCTCAGGGCGTTTCAACCACTGTCATTTCCCCACTCGCATTTCCCTGTATGCTTTCTAAGTCAGATGTGCCATGTTAGGTTAATTTGATGAAGAACCGGGCTCTAGTCTACAGTGACCAAAAATAGCACACCCGACTTCAACAACTTGGAGGTAAATTCGAGTGATTAATTCTCAGAGCGTTTCAACCGCTGTCATTCCCTCACTCGAATTCAAAATACTAGAAAGGGGAAAGATAATCCCTGATAAAATGGCTCCTTTTATGCACCTGTCATACAATTTCCTATTTAACAACGTTATGATTCCTAGTTGTGAAACGATAATGATAATTCCTATTAAGTAACTGTACTTGAAAAAAATCCTAGTTGGCAACTATAGTTATGTAGTAAGAATGGGCATTCGTCCTTGGCAACTGGTTGTCTAACAAGAATATTCAATCCTTTTCAGCAACTGGTTACCAAACTCAGTTGCCATCGCGGCCGGAGGGGAAAAGTTAATCATTAAATCATTTTCAGAAAATAACCTATTTATTTGACACCGGTAACTATAAAAACCATTGTAAATAGTCACCTCAAAGCTTCGAAATCAAATTTCAGGAAATGATTCGTTTAATTATTCATTTAATCAAATTTTAAGTCATATCCATATTCTTGCGAACAATGACGCACATTTGTCCGATCCCTGCTTATAAAGCCGCTAAATATTATTTGTCCCTCGGTTTTACCAATATGTCTTACCAATACTTAGCGGCTTCTTAAGTTAGAAGACGTTTATCTATATATATAAAAGAAGAAGCTCCCTGACAAAGATGCACGCACAGCCTAAACCCCTGGTCCTAGAGACTCCAAATTTGACAAGAAGTTTCCTTTAATGGCGTAGACGAGCACTAAGAAAGCATTTTTCAAAATTCACCTTCTAAGGGGTTGAAATGGGGGTCCAAAGTTTGTATGGCGAAATAAGATTAGTTGAACTATTTTATCCGAAACTTCGCAAGAGTATTCTTTAAAGTAATTGAGTAAAGGTGTGTTAAAGGTTTTTGAAAATTCAACCCCTGAAAAAGGTAAAAAGGGTGACAAAGTGAAAAAATCAAGTTGGGTATCGTTTCTATGGTTTATCGGGACGTAGATCACAAATACAATAACGATTTTAAAATGTAACGCGGCGGACGTGTAATACTATGTACACGATTATGGTGTGATGGGGTAAAATTCGAAAAATATTAATATAATTTTTATTATTTATGTTTATTTCTGGATCTAGACATTCCAAATATAGCGCGTAGGTTTCTTTTCGGGTGTAGGGGTGCTCTAAAAAAGGTTAAGTCAAAATCCACTCATTAGTGGGTGCAATAGGGGTCCAAAGTTTGTACGGGGAAACTTGACTATTTAAACTGTTTTATCCGAAACTTCACAGGAGTATTCCCAAACATAAATGACTAAAGACATGTTTTAGGTTTTTTTGAGAATTCAACTCTTGAAAGTGATAAAAAGGTTAACAGTAAAAAAACAACATTCTATAGTCTATCATTTCGCTGTACCGAGGTGTACGTGAAATACCATCTCCTCTTTTATGGTCTCATGGGCTTGCAGGTTATGACAGGGGTATCGTTTTTGTGTTTATTTCTGATACAAAAAAAAATCTAAATATACCTAGCATGTTGTACAACGTTAATAACCTTTTAAGTTTTCCTGAGGTTTTTTATAAAGTCAAACAGCCGTCACCATAAATTCGTCGTTTTTGATACAATTGTGTAAATCGATGTATCGGGATCCCAGAGGTTCTTATTAACAAACTGCAAAAAAGGCTGTCTATTAAATTTCCGTTTCGATATTGTCCGTCATAAAACGGTAATTCTCAAAATAGTGGCATCGTACCCTGCCGTTACGTTTTTGAATAGAAAGTATATGAAATAAATGTTAGTTACACATATAATTTTTTTTTACATATAGAGACTAAAATTACACATCGAGGCCAAAACATTATTTTTATATACATATAGTACTTTTGTAAAAAAAAATGAAGAATGTCGTTTTCTACTGTACCCTGCCTTGTCCAAACACGACACTGCTCCAGTTTTAGCTCTTTAGATTATTTAACTACAGTTGTATGATAATGAAACTTGGTTTTTTATAGAAACTATATTATAACATTATTGAATATGACGTTGCACAGGATGTTTAGATTACATTTGACATATATATTCACGTTCGAAGTTTGTCCAGCGATATTTTCTCTGTATCCTGTGCGTTCGCGGTATTGCACCTCACACGCACATAGAAAGTCTTATTGAGATCCTAATTGATGCAAAACACGTCTTCAGTATGGTTCTAACCGCTGGTGGAAAGGTTTCTACACGAGGTGCACCTGTCTTGTGTCGACAAGTTTTTGAAGTGTGACTTTCGGAGTTTGTAACAGGTATATACACTTTATCCTGGCATGCTTATTTTAAAATATTAATACGGCTGGTTTCTTACTTATACTATTTTAATATTCCATTAAGGTATAACTACATATACTAAAATTATGATATTTGTATTATTAACAGTTTAGGAGATAATATCTAGTTAGTCGACTTTTCACTGCACCCTATGTAACTTTATCCTGCAATCACTCTGCAGGGTAAAGTGACTGTTGACAGGATAAAGTGAAAAAAGCTATTTATACAAAGTTTTTACTAACTTGCACTGTATGCAGGTAATTATGTATGTATGTTTGAGGGTATCATGTCTTTCTACAGAATTTTATTTTACCGAATATCACCTGACAACCCATTTATCGCAGATGACTCACTTGGCATACTAACATTTGCCAACTTTCATTTGGTTCCTGTTTCTCTTTCAGTGCTATGCATCTCTAAGTATTCTGTTTTATGATGAGGGTGCAATTTCCTCGAAGGTTGGGGCTCAACAAGGCGATCCTTTGAGATCCCTCGTGTGTTGCTTGGCGATCCAGGGCCTGATCACAATATGGAGTCACCTTTAAACGTCTGGTATTTGGACGATGGGGAGGTGATTCTAATATCGTGCTCAATGACGACCGTAGACTTTCGCCAACCTTTTGGTCAATAGGCTTAGACGTAAACTCTTTGAAGTGCGAGTTTTATGCCTGTAGCACTGTCAGACTTCGAATCTGTCTTGCCAGGCATCAGAGTAGTTGGATGGAGTGAGCTCAGAGCTTTAGGCTAAGACGGTGGGTTGGGGGGCTGCTTATGAGCATTTAAAACAGGTTATTGGCACATGTACCGTTGGTGCTACTACGCAACGCCTTACTAGTACAACGCCGCGCGTAACTTACACTTTCAGCACAGCAACAACTTGGATGTTTCAACAGGAGGCAGTTAAATATGACAATCCGCTTAAGCAAGGGTTAGGAACTGCGTCAACATCGAATTTGGCGAAATACAGTAGTGTAAAGCAACATTCCCTATTCGTTTTGGAGGTCTTGAGATTCGCTGTATGCGGGATACGTAGCTTTCTAAGGAAACTACGAACCTAGTGTCCCGCATACAGGCAGGTATTTTTGCTAAAATGTTGTCTATAAGTCTACCTTTCGTGTGAAAGGCTCTGGACGTGTGATCGGTTCGCTCTTTGGGGGAAGCGTATCCGAACAATCCCAACTCCCAAAAGCTATGGGCTGATGTTTTGCGCTCATTTAGCAGCATGCTGGAAGGTGCTAGTGTTGTGGAGGATGTCGCTCGACTTAAAGCGATAAGGCAGCCCGAGTTCTGGGCCTGACTGCATGCACTACTGTCGCCACAACTGGGAAAGGTGCTCGATAACGATACATTGAGAATGGGTGTTGCCTCGATACTGGGATCCAAGGTGTGCGAACCCCATCTCTGCATATGTGGAGCGTCAGTAGAGGTGAAAGGGCTCTAAGTTTTTTGAGACACCATGTGATTAATGACTTGATCTCTGCTCTCGGCGAATGTTCCCTGCATAGCGGAGGACTTGAGCCGTAAAGATGGTAAGAGACCAGACGGCTTAGCGCTGGTTCCCTGGGCATTGCCTGGGCCATCCTGCTGTGGGATGCTACGTGTGTGAGTACATTTGGGCCTTCGCATCTGTCGCAGACATTGCTAAGGTTCTAGGTGCGGCCGCTGATAACAGACATATGAAACCAACTTGCAACTTGGAACCACGATTCTGTTCCCCATTCCAGTTCTCACCTTGTCCAAAGAACTACGCTTACCGTCCAGCGCAGTACTGCTGCAAGCACGTTTGGGAAGGGTGGCGTCCATCAATAATGTAAACAATCTTAAAAACCTGCATTATTTCATAATCACGCACTTTTACAACACAATCAACTTCAACCTTGAGTTCACATACATTTTACAGGATACTATAGGTACATATACATAATTATTAGGGCGTAAAATCATAACGGTCGATGTATTTTAAGTTAAGGTTCAATAAAACAGTTGAATTATTAGTGGTAAACTTGTTTTTTTATTTAAACTCTCTTTAACCTGCCACATTTTCCCTACTACCCTGTCTTGTCACTTTCTCCTGTATGTCTAAAACTTCAACTCTCCATAACTTCTACGTTTTTACGAATAGTTCGTTCCCTTTCACAGATTTGGTATCTTTGATGAACTCAAAAACATATTCGAATCTAAAAAGTTTAAAAAAAACCACTTTAATTTTTTTTCATTTACTTTACCCTGCCGATGCCACTTTTTTGAGAACAACCCAAAAATCGGTGGTAATCTGAAGTTCTGACTGATTTGTTCATCATAATGAAGCAGAAGTCAAATTTGCAAGAAACTGTAACAATCTTGATTTACTTCAAATGTTAATCAGCTCGGCTAATTATGGTCATCTTTGTAAGGCCTGGGACAAATGATAGTTTATCATCAAAACACAAGAATCACCTATGTGAGTGTATGTAAACTTTTAATGATAAAAAACATTTGTCGGTTACCAGATGGTAAAGATGACCATAATATGATAGCGGATTTTGATAATAATCGATATCTGAAATGTCAAAACGTTCCAAGTAATGAATTTGAGGTCAATTTGTACAAAATGTTTGACACCTTGAATTTATTTAGTTTGAATCCGACCTTAATAAAAATCGGTATCTTAGGATCCAAGGGGGTTTTTCATAAAGATTTTGAGGTAGAAACAAAAAGTGAGAAGAACTTTGATTTGATATTGATAAAAATCGATACCAAGAAGATGAAAAGTTCTTCATACGGAATTTGAAGTCAAAATTGCAAGAAAAGTTCGCCAAAAAATTGATGAAACGTGGCCGAACCGCGGATAAAAGCACCATCTGCCACACTTAAAACGGTTAAGGCAAACGCGAGATAATCGCGGGAAAACATTAACACACAGTGAATAGATATTACTACGCGGGCAAAGCCGCGGGTAACTGCTAGTTATGAATAAGGCGGTTAGAATATAACTACATAGGCACTACTAACCACATTTGAAGAATTCCATACAAGCAAACAGCTGATGAGTAAGGCAGCGCAGTCAGAAGCTTCAATACACCACATAACGCCTGAAAATAATATTAAAGTCATATATCAACATTCCCTTACATGTTATTCTGAAGAAATGCAGGTAATGCCATAGAATACATTAATTTCTACGTAAATTAGTAATAATAGATGATATTGATTACGGAGGTCACTAAAATGTGGTTATGGTGCTATAAGACCAGGCAGGAGGCCTATTTATTCTTAGTTGTTTCAGTAAACAACTTTCTAACCCTGAAATAAACTTTTTTTGCTGCACTCGTAACTCGTAAACTACATTTGCCTAAGATACCAAGGTTCCCGAGTTCGTATTTAAGTCAAAATTTATTTTTTCTATGGGATCGCTTTGTGAAATCAAAAGAAAACTTGCACTGCTTTTTAGGGTTCCGTAGCCAAAATGGCAAAAACGGAACCCTTATAGATTCGTCATGTCCGTCTGTCCGTCTGTCCGTCTGTCACAGCCGATTTACTCGGAAACTATAAATGCTACAGTAACGAAATTTGGTAAGGATATATGTTGTATGAACCGCTACAGGATTATGATACTAAATTGTAAAAAAAAACCATTAGAGTGGGGGCGCTCCATACATGTAACTGAGGGATAGAAAAAAAAATTAGTTGTATATAAACGTGTGGGGTATTAATAGAAAGGTCTTTGAAAATGATATGAAGGTTTATAAATCTCATTTTTATTTAAGCAAATCGTTTTCGAGATATCAGCTCTCAAAGTCTGAAAAATGTGTCCCCCCCCCCTCTATTTTTTAAACTACGCGATATAAAATTCTAAAAAAAATATATGTTATGCACATTAATAAACTCTATTAACGATTTTTAGTTTGATTAAATTATCTCCTATAGTTTTTGAGGTAGGTTGATTTAACTGTATTTTTTAAATAATAAATTGATAATGGTACGGAACCCTTCGCGCGCGAGTCCGACTCGCACTTGGCCGGTTTTATTTTAGGTTAGTACCTAAATTGTTTACGTGATTAAACAACTAAGAATGAATTATATTTTTAATTGAGTTCATAAACGTGTAGGTACATTATTTACCATAGTGCTTTGGAATAAGGTACACAATTGTAATCATAATATTGATAAACTTTTCTGTAGAAATTGAAACCAAAATAGATAATTTAGGTACTACTTACCTATGTTAATTTATATCTTAATGATTAACAAATGTCACGCATGAGCGATGACTAAATCATAAATAAGTGATAAATTTCTGATCTCTTTTATCGAATGGCTTTGTAGTTTGACCGGAATTGTAATATCTACCTACGGTAATTAAAATATTGGCAATTCATATTCTGCAAATACTCCGCTGAGGATTTTCGTTGTGTAGGGGCAATGTCTGCAATCGTTAATCGCTGTCGTTAATAGGCTAGGATAAAAATGCATGATCGGTACTCACGAGACGGATCAATGTCATCAATATAAATATTATCCTGCTTGCTCATAAGCATAAAATGTAAATCATAGTTTAATGGGGTCTCGGCGAATTTCACTACTTCAAACTTCACATTAGCAATGAATCCGAGCAAAAGGCAGACGAAAGCGAGGAAAGTCGGAGACAGGGAGGCTCTTGTGCCACTTGACTGTAGTTTCTCGCCACTAGTGAAAGATCGGCTTCGGAATAGATAGTTGAAACCAATGTCCAAATAATCTATAACGCACCCGATGAAGGGAACTTTTGAATTTGCGAACGTCATGTGCTTAGGTTCCATTGATGTATCTCTATTCGACATAGTATTCTAAGGGCAATACACTTCTCGCGTGTTTAAATTTACCAACAATAGCTCTCCGAATATGTTTTAAACAGATTATATATTGGCAGGTGCTACAAACAGGGAATTTTCTACAAAAAGGCAATGATCTAGTCTAGACAGTTGATTTAGATGAACTGTCTTTTAAGAAATTTACCAGAGAGTAGAATAAATTTCTTAACTTACCAAAGAGAAGAATAAATTGCTTAAGAAGGCCGCTGATCAACCGCTGATATTCAATCTTATTGACTAGGTATTTTGATTCACAGATTAAATAAATTTATATGTCTATGTTTTGATTGACACGACTAGTGTTTTATGTTATACATTTAAACACTTTTCGCTTTCAAGTTGCTGTATATTTTCAGTTACACACAACTAATTTCTTTACAAATAAGAGAGCCATAAATGAATCCTCTCCGCTCGTGGTGTGGAAGGCGGGTATTAGTTTCGCTCTGTCTAAGTTATGCCTAAAAAAAAAGCTTGCCTATGGATTCTCCATGGATTCTCTCATGTCAATGTCATTGAAATAACGAGTTATTGCTGAAAAGAGTGATAAACTAAGTAGGCACTTGAATTTCATGATGAGCAAAGCAAAACAATTATGAAATTGATGACATCGATCTGTTGCGTGAGTATGTATGACTATGTTCAATTAGTATATGACTTGACTTTTTTTAACAATTATCAAATATCTAATACCCAATTATCTATAGTGCAAATCGGAATGCTCTACATTGTCACAGAACCACAAATCATGTAATAATGACGGCAGGATTTTGATATTAGATATCTTTTTGTAGCGATAACAAGTTCACCCGCTAACTGCAAAATTGATCAAAGAGTTTCATTTTTAGGATTCCGTAGTAAACTAGGAACCCTTACAGGTTCACAATGTCCGTCTGTCCGTCTATGCCTCTGAGGTCATAATACTTTAGCTGTATAAACAAAATTCATGGCATAACATAACTAATAGCATAATATTTTTGATCCCCTTTAACTTTTGATCCATGGGTCCAAAACATATGAAAAAGTCATGAATAGTGAGCTTAAAGAATAAGTACCTAATTTAAAATAAAACAATTTGGAACATAATCGGTTCAGCCGTTTTTGAATAACTACGGAACCCTACACTGAGCATGGCCGGACATGCTCTTGGCCAGTTTTTACTTTTATTTGTTTTAAATTCAGTTTTTTCATTGCGTACCTTGTCTGCAACTATATGTATCACTATGACTACACTAAAACTATGAGCTTACTCTAGATAAACTCGTATTTATACCTGAGCCTTGGCGGCTCCACAGCAGTTTATGTAGCGGGAGTGAGCAGAAAGCATTAAGATGGTACAACAGAGAAAATATATTGTAAAGAAACATTTCCAAGGAATCCCCAAGCAGGATGACTTCGAAATCGTGGAAATGGAACTTCCCCCTATCAAGAACGGGGAAGTTCTCCTCAAGACCGAGTGGATCAGCGTGGATCCGTACCTGTACGCCTACAATCCCGGCTACAACGTACCGTACGATCAATATGGTTTCCAAGTAGCTTTAGTATTGGAATCTAAAGATTCCCTATATCCAGCGGGTTCAAGGGTTGTCACTCATAAAGGCTGGTGTGACCACAGCATCCTAAACAGCAGTTCAGATGAGACAATCAAAGGATTAAATCCACCTGCAGTCTATAAACTACCTGATTTGCAAGGCTTGCCTAATTCTTTAGCAGTCGGAGCTATTGGCATGCCGGGAGCGACTGCGTACTTCGGGTTTTTGGAATTGTGTAAACCGAAACAAGGCGAGACGGTGGTAGTAACTGGCGCTGCTGGGGCAGTAGGATCCATCGTTGGACAGATTGCCAAGATCAAGGGTTGCAGAGTCATCGGCTTTGCTGGCTCCGATGAAAAGGTGGAATGGCTTGAGAATGAGCTAGGTTTTGATAAAGCTTTCAATTACAAAACTGTGAACGTCATAAATTCTCTAAAAGAAGCCGCGCCTGGGGGAATAGACTGCTATTTCGATAATGTGGGAGGTACAATAAGTAGCCAGATCATATCTCAAATGAATTCATACGGACGAGTTGCAGTTTGTGGAAAAATAAGCGAATACATCAAAGATCCACTTAAACCATCAAATGAAACAATAATCGACTCAATCGTAGAGTCGAAGAAGCTGAAAATCGAAGATTTCGTTGTCACCCGTTGGACTCCGCGTTGGCCAGAAGCATTTGCTGACTTAGTTAAGTGGACCAAATCCGGACAACTGAAAACTCCAGAGCACATCACTGAGGGCTTCGATAAGATATACGATGCCTTAGTAGGAATGATAGCTGGTGAGAATTTTGGTAAAGCTGTTGTTAAAGTTTGAATCGACATAAGTACATATAAATTACCAAAGCAATTAAAGACCCTACCGTAACATCAGCTGGCCACTGCGGTGCTGCCTACCGGGTGCCCTGGTTCATACTGGAGATAACCATTCATCGGGATTTCGAGTGATAAAATAATGTAAATGCAAAGTTTAAACAATAAAATGATTTACCAATAAAACCCGAGTGTGAATAAGTAAATGCACCTATTTTTGATCAGTTCATAACATTTGCTAGAAAAATGTTTATATCACGAGTGCCGAGGATAATAATGGCCTGTATTGTTCCCACGGGGAAGAAAATCGACTGATTGTGCCAGTACCTAATTTATACGAAGTATTTAAAAAAAAAAGGTAATAAGGTACATTTTAACTTGTTGATAATTTAATTATGTTAGAAATATGCTAGGTAATAGTAATGTAATAACATACAACCTCACCAACTTTCACAAATAAACTTAAATTTTGAAATGAATATATCAACTGGCCTGACCAATACAATAAAACGCCTAACGAGGATGTATTAGCAAATATTCCGTTAAGGTGCGTGCAGACCAAAAGAGCATTCGCTGTTCTATCCTCCTACTCTACGAAATTCGATCGTTACGCGGAACGTGATTCGTTGATTTCGTAGAGTGAGGGATAGAACAGCGAATGCTCTTTTGGTCTGCACGCACCTTTAGAGGTTGTTATAAGTTAGAGCACATAATTTTATTATATTTCAACAAAGTACCTATGTACAGTCAAGTGCAAAAATAAGTACCTATTCAAAGGATCCGCTCATAAATATGTTACGACGTTCTTTTTTGTTACGCAGAATTAGAGTGCATTGGGACTTGGAACTTATTTTTGAACATTTTTGTGTACACCTTATTTCGTCTTTGACTGTACAATGACCTACATTCTACTTAAAATTCACTGAAATGGAGATTATTCATTTGTTTCGTATGATTTGTGTATCATGTCATGTCTTCCTATATTTTTTTGGAATGTTGCTTGCTACAGGGAGACATGAAGACTACGGTGCAGTCAATTGCACAGTGTTTGACAAAAACAGACTGCGCATATTATCTACAGATATTATTTATATAATAATATTATTTTTTACCTATATATTAATATTAATAATAACAAAGCATCCGTAGACACTGACTGTCATCAGGGATGAGTCGGTGTGTGTCATATATATCATAGTCATAGACCGAACAAACGCAGCGAATGTGGCCGACTGGCCACACTGACCTAGGGTAAATTGCTAGTATAGGTAAATTCACTAAAGCTGGTACGAATGGAATGAATGAAATGAATGACATCTATCATTGTGTGCATGCGGCCCTGCTATACCAACATATATTTACTGTCGTTTTGACATTTACACATAGATACTTTCTGTCACTTAATCAATCCATTCGTGCCAGCTTTCGTGAATTTACCTATACCACTAGGCCATCTTATAAACATGAACTATGCCTCGCTTCGCTCGGGAATTAAACTGAACCATTTTGAGCAGCTTTCTGTATTAGAAATGCGGGTTTCGACTGAAAATCCTTGTGTCTTGTCTGATTGTCTGGTATTAGCAGGTATCGGACGGATAGTCTTTACTCGACATAGTATGCATATAACACATCTATAAACGATTAAAAATTACCAGTCCTTATTGAATACATTGATTTCACGAAAACGGGTGGCTTGGTTAGTTTTGTCATGTTATTGGAGGATACTTTGACAAACCTGCGAGTCATCGAGAGTGAATCCATCTATATACCTAGAGCGTGGGTGGGACCAAGGAACACAACCAACTTTACAGTCGATCTAGAGCCTATTTGGAGCATATAATGTGGTATAACATTAGTCCAATTAAGTAATACAGTATTTTTTTCGAGATAATCATTAAATCAAAACTGAAATTCTAAAACCTCCAGCACACCCTAAGCTTTTCTGATCAGTTAGTTTCCGAATGAAATAGTACATTGTGCATCAAGGGAGGTAAATACGGAATTACTAGTGAGACTGTTAGAAGCCCGACGCCACAAGCGGAGGGCTTTTAATGACTCGAGTTAGTATTCCGCTTACCGACCGTGATGCATACAATGTTTTTCATCACATTTGCCGACAAAGAAATAAGTTTTAAGACAAAATATTATTAAATCACGTTCTGACATTCCTATTACTCCCTACTCCCTAGGGAATTTCACTTTTCTATTACTCCCGCTACGCATGCAAGCAATGGCGCGCTTAGACAGCAAGTGTGATGAAAATGATTTTATTCGTCATCGTGAATTCCTTCCGAAGCTGGCAGTCCTTCGTTATGTTCAGGATTCAATGTCGCGCCCGTGAGATAAAACAGTGCTTTATCCCCTTGGTGTATATCTACTACGAGTATTACTAACTTTATTCTCAACAAAAAACATTTAATTTTACACAGTAACACTTTTTTACATGAATTTGGTTGATGTTTTTCACATGATTGTCCACATTCGATCCTACACTGGATATAGAAACTACTTGTTTCATTAATAGTAAAAATGTCGGTCATATCTTTAAATTCAATAATTTGATGGGATTTTACTTTTCAACAAATATTTCAATCAAACTTTAACAACAGCTTTACCGAAATTCTCACCAGCCATCATTCCTACTAACGCATCGTAAATATTGTCGAAGCCCTCAGTCACATGCTCTGGAGTCTTTAGCTGTCCGGATTTAGCCCACTTCACCAAGTTTGCGAAAGCCTCGTGCCAACGTGAACTCCATCTAGATACGACAAAACCTTCCATTTTCAGCTGTTTAAATACTACACTCGGCTGGATTATTGTTGCTTTTAATGGTTTTAGTGGGTCTTTAGTGACGCTTATGCTTCCACAAGCTGCAACTCTTCCATGTGAATTCATTTGAGAAATTATCTGGCTACTTATTTCACCTCCAACGTTGTCGAAATAGCAATCCACTCCCTTGGGTGCTGCTTCCTTCAGGGTCTTTATGACGTCCACGGTTTTGTAGTTAAAAGCTTTGTCGAAACTCAACTCCTTCTCGAGCCATTCCACCTTATCATCGGAACCAGCGAAGCCGATCACTTTGCAACCTTTGATCTTGGCGATCTGTCCAACGAGGGATCCGATTGCTCCAGCAGCACCGGTTACCACCACCGTCTCGCCTGATTTCGGTTTACACAGTTCCAGGAATCCGAAGTAGCCAGTAGCTCCCGGCATACCAATAGCTCCGACTGCCAAAGAATTGGACAAGCCTTGCAAGTTAGGAAGTTTGTAGACTGCGTTTAAGCCTAAAGGTGCGTCCTCTGAACTGGTATTTAAGATACTGTAGTCGCACCATCCTTTGTGAGAGACAATTCTTGATCCCACTGGATATCTGGGGTCTTTGGATTCCAATACTAAGCCTACTTGGTACCCGAATTGGTCGTACGGTACGGTGTAGCGAGGGTTGAAGGCGTACAGGTAGGGATCCACGCTAATCCACTCGGTCTTGAGAAGAACTTCCCCGTTATGGATGGGCGGTAGTTCTGTCTCCACAATTTCAAAATTACCCCGCTTGAGAACTCCCTGAAAAGGTTTCTTTACAACATATTTCCTCTGCTTTACCATTTTAATGATTGCTGTTCACTTGCGTTATCCGAACTGCTGTTGTGCCACTTACAGTGAGATATAAATATGTCGTGTTTATCTGAAGTATGCATTAGTCTAGTCATAATGATTTTCATAGCTAACTGGCGACTAAGACGTTGTCTCGTCAAGGTCTGGCCGCGGGCTCAATGAAACACCTTTGGAGTTGCAGGCGTATCTGCTTACAATCAGGTGGTCTGTATGCTTATTTACCGTGGTAGGGTAATATTTGTATTTCTGTATTATTACTAGGTTAATATAAATCAAATAAATAGCGACTTTTATACGCTCAATGACGAACTACTCTGTTGCAACGTCATCGTCATCGCCCCAAAAAATCCGAAGTCTAGTCGAATCATTAACTAATCAAATAAGTATATGGTTGTCTTGTCTTGCGTGTCATGAATAAATTATTATTATTATATGACTGAAAACTTTTCTTAATTATTATCTACTAGCTTTTGCCCGCGGCTTCGCACGCGTAGATTTTGGACTTCTATGAAAGAAAAAATGTAAAAACCTAACCTGAACCTCCTTTGATAGTCGTCCGTTTCTATGTGGGGTCGCAGTTCTAACCCAAACCCAAAACCTACTTTGATAGCCGTTCGTTTCTGTGTGGGATCGCAGTTCTTACCTTTCCTAAACCGAAGTAGAATCTTACCTTATTACATTCTGTCTGAAGTCTGTTTCATTGAACAGCATATTAGTATGACATATTTAAATACTTAATTGCAAATAAACTACACGAAATAAAATTAGCAACGCAGGCATCGTCATTTCCTAGGTGAATATCTAAGCGTTTCAACCGCCTAATTTTGGTAGCATCATTTTTGTCGAAGTTTCTATTCGTTACAATGTGCTACTTTGTCATTTTAAGGAGGCACGATACCTTATACAAATGGGGAAGTATAACATTGAGACGTTTAGAAATTTCGGCAAAAATGATGCCACCAAAATTAGGCGGTTGAAATTCTCAGATATTCACCCTCCTACAAAACAATAATGTAATCCGCCACAGGCTTCGTCCTTTTCTCTTATGGTAGAATAGTCAAGCCAAAACATTTAACCGCTGATGAGTCAGTCAATCAGGACTCCCACCACAGTGACTCGATAAACCATAGAAACGATATCCATGATGTTTTTTTTACTGTTTAACCATTTCACTCCTTTCAGAGGTTGAATTCTCAAAAACCTAAAACACATCTTTATCTTTTTATGTTTAGGAATACTCCTGTAAAGTTTTGGATAAAATGGTTTAAATAATCAAGTTTTCCCATACAAACTCTGGACCCCCATCATTGCACTCCTTAGGGTGTGGATTTTGACTTAATTTTTTTTAAACCACCCCTACACCCTTAAAGGAACCTACGTGCTAAATTTGGAATCTCTAGAACCAGAAGTAAACATAAATAATTAACCTTTGTTTGTTTGTTTTTCGAAAATTTTAAATAAAGGTTAATTATTTATGTTCTCATTTAATTTACAGAATACTCCTGCGAAATTTCGGAAAAATAGTCCAACTAATCTTGTTTCACCATACAAACTTTGGAGCCCCATTTCAACTCTTTAGGAGGTGAATTTTGAAAAATCCTGGAATTACTTTTCTTAGATTTTTGTTGTAAATTAGTTAACGCAACATGAAATTTCTTAATCTAAAACTAAACTTTTTTTCATACAAACTTTCAACCCCATTTTTACCCCCTTAGCAGTATTTTTTTTTTAATACAAGTACTCGAGGTAAAATACTCGAACTATATAACATTGTAGAGGTATGTAGATAAGTACCTACACCTACTTCTTCATTGGCAACAACACTTCTATGACGTTTTGAATTAAATAGCCCAACGAATCTGATTCCTCCTTACAAACTTTAACCTTCCATTTAACCCCCATAGGGAATGAATTTTCAAAAAACCTGAAACACGTGTTTACTTATTTATTGTTAAAAACATTCATGTGAAGTTTCGAATAAAATAGCCCAACTAATCTTATTTCCCCGTAAAAACTTTAACCCTCCATTTAACCCCCACAGGGAATGAATTTTCAAAAAACCTGAAACACGTGTTTACTTATTTATTATTAAAAATATTCCTGTGAAGTTTCGAATAAAATAGCCAAAACTAATCTTGTTTCCCCATACAAACTTTAACCCCCCATTTAAACCGAGCTTTGCTCGATTGTATTGTTGTTATATTATTATTATAGTATAGTACTTGGTATTCGGATGGTTTTGGAGCAACCCATTCTAAATAAATTAGGGTTAAAACAGGTAAAAAATATTGTCAAAATTTTCTAAGAAATGATTTACTTAGCTCAAAATATTCTTTAAAATCTACTTTTGTTTGCTAGAGGAAATATCTTACGATCAAGCGATGAACCCCATCCATATAGGGCATATAGCATGACTTTTCTGTATCTTACAACTCAGAAGCACCTAAATATTGACACAAAAATTCATGAAACTCCCTTAAGTACGATTTCCTTTTCATCGTGACCAAATATTGAAATGTTATCTACATTGAAATTTTTAAATTGTGCTGATAAGTAATAAATCATCGGATTTTTTGGCAGTATATTGATTACAGCATGACAACGTTTGCTGGTACTATTACTATTACATATGTCCAGAATATTTGGTAGAGTAAGGCTATGTTCACACAGCGATTATTCGATTCGATAATTTCTCGCGTACGGTTTTACCGCATGACTACGAGGCGGCCGTTATCACGCTGTGAGGCCTAGTCGGTTTCGGAGGTTTTTTCACGTATGCGTGTCCACCGTTCACACTACTTCTATTCGATACAATTGTACTGCTATCACAATCACACCATCAGTTAAATAGTTCAGCCAGGAATCGGAACAGGTTTTTTTTTTTAACTTCGAAATAACTCAATATTTCATAATCTTTTTTAACAATTAACAAAGAATTTATATAGGTACCAAATAACTAAAAAGAACGAAATTAGAACCGTTATTTTGTATGGAGAAAAAACCGGTATCCGATTCAGCACACGCTGTCATAGATAGCCGTATTTCAGTTCGTTTGTATTGGTATTTAGAAGAGGCTGAGGTAAAATTATTATTGGGTCCATCATTTATTAAGAACGGGCCTGTACCGAGGATGAACATTCGTAGCGTTTTTTCAAGACGCGTGTCAATCACCAGCTTCAGCAATTAATTATTAATATTGCAGCAGACCACCTTGTCATATCATACGAAAAAACTTGCGCCATCTGAACGTAGCCTTAATGTTTGTCTATCGCAGAATTATAATTTTATATCTACTTACAAAAACGTACATTTGTACCTAGTACAAAAGAGTATCTTTCTACCTAGTACAAAGTACAATTTGTTGATTTACAGCTCGAAGCAAATTACGAATAACAACAATACCTACTACTAATAACACGGTACCTATACTTCCATAATTTTTATTATGTAGCTATTTTTTGTCATGCTCCAGTTGATGACAAAAAATTCTGAGGTTTCGCGTTCGAATCCCGGCTAAGGCATTAAAATTATTAAATAATAAGTTACTGCTTTCTTAACAACGTCAATTTCTTTTATTTAATCACCTAGTCTTTGTTAAGAGTACGTTCAACAAAAATCATTTCCTATCCTGAGACGACGACCTTATCTGCGACTACGTAAATCACAATGACTAGACTTAATAATATTATAGATAAGCACAGCATATTATTTATATCTGCGTGTGAGTGACATCACTGCAGTTTGGATAACGCAAGGGAACGGCAAGCATTAAAATGGTAAGGCAAAGAAAATATGTTGTAAAGAAACAATTCCAAGGGGTTCCCAAGCGAGATGACTACGAAATCGTGGAGACAGAACTTCCTCCGATCAAGAATGGGGAAGTTCTCCTCAAGACCGAATGGATAAGTGTGGATCCCTACCTGTACGCATACAATCCCGGCTACACCGTGCCGTACGATCAATCCGGGTATCAAGTGGGTTTAGTATTAGAATCCAAAGACCCCAGATATCCAGTGGGTACGAGAATTGTTACTCACAAAGGGTGGTGCGACCACGTCATCGTAAATACTAGTTCCGAAGATGTACCCATTCTAGGCTTAAACGCAAATTATAAACTTCCTGATTTGCAAGGCTTACCAAATTCTTTAGGGATTGGTGCCATAGGCATGCCGGGAGCGAGTGCATACTTTGGATTTCTGGAACTATGTAAGCCAAAGCAAGGCGAAACGGTGGTGGTAACTGGCGCTGCCGGAGCAGTGGGATCCATCGTCGGCCAGATCGCTAAGATCAAAGGCTGCAGAGTCATCGGCTTCGCTGGCTCCGATGATAAAGTGGAGTGGCTCGAGAAGGAGTTGGGTTTCGATAAAGCTCTCAATTACAAAACCGTGGACGTCATAAAAGCCCTGAAGGAAGCTGCACCTAATGGAGTGGATTGCTATTTCGACAACGTCGGAGGCGAAATAAGTAGTCAAATAATTTCCCAAATGAATTCCCGCGGCAGAGTTTCAGTATGTGGAAGTATAAGCGCATACGGAAATCCTAATCGACCAAAAGCAACAATAGTCCAGCCGAGTGTAGTGTTCAAGGAGCTGAAAATTGAGGGTTTCATCGTTTCACGGTGGAATTCGCGTTGGCACGAAGCATTCGCGGACCTGGTGAAGTGGGCCAAATCCGGACAATTGAAGACCCCAGAGCATGTCACAGAGGGGTTTGATAAAATTCCCGATGCGTTGTTGGGACTAATAGCTGGAGAGAATTTTGGTAAAGCTGTAGTGAAAGTGTGATTAGATACAAATATAACAAACAACAGCCCTCAACAAACAACATCAATATTTAAATATTGGTGACCTACCCAGGGCCCATGCTTTTGGCATAAAACAATAAGATGTTTTTTTGGCTATCTACTTTTTCCTGATCATAATACAATACTGCATGGGTCTTTAAACGGATCACCACTATTTTTGTTACAACCCTTATTTATGCTCTATAGAAAATTAGAAAGCATGTACCTACAGTTGATGAATTGGAATTGGAACCATAAGCCACTCGGGAACTTTGTCATAGAGACGTTAAAAATGACACTGTAAGTAATCTCTCAATACTTGTCATTTTGACATGGTTACAGAGTGGCCTAGGGTTCCAATTAAATTATGTACATAAAGTTTTAAATTATCAGGATTGTCAGACATATTTAACCGACAAATTATATTAAACGTCAAGTATAAGCGATTGGTTTCGTTTGTCGTTAAAAGGTTAGCTAGAAGAGATCCCTTATAGGGATTAGTTCGCCCTATACATTTTAAAGATTGTGTTGTAATTCATATTGTGGACAATAAAGTGCTTACTACTACTAACATTTTAATTACCAATACCTATACTATTACGTATTAAACTCCGTTTTAATTTAGAAAACCCTTCGAAACATACGAACGTCCTGCTTTATATGTACAGGGTGTTTTTTTTTCGACCGTTCAAATTCTACGTAGTGAATGTGTAGGTCATACTCACCAACTTTTACTATGGGGACAAAGTCGAAATCGCGAATAAAAAATCAGCTGTTTCATACAAATTGGCGGCATTACGCCGGCCGAAATGTATGAAACAGCTGATTTTTTTTTCGCGATTTCGACTTTGTCCCCATAGTAAAAGTTGGTCAGTATGACCTACACATTCACTACGTAGAATTTGAACGGTCGAAAAAAAAACACCCTGTATATGCTTTATCGTGTGTCGCCGTTGTAGCCCGAGCCTTCCGTCTCTTTCTTGGATCCGAAGGGTTTTTTACGTTAAAACGGAGTACTTTGACTGCTACAAAGTATTTGACTGTGACGGAACCATCCCATTTACTTTCTCCCACGATTTTTCCGTCTGTGGAGTGACTTTCATGCCTAAGTTTTTCCGATGCTACAGTATAGGGTTCAAAATGCCTGCTAATCGATATACAGGCATCATATCACACACCACATCATCAGCCTTTTTAAGTCCACTGCTGAACATCACATTACATCACATCTCAGTCAACTGCTGAACGTAGGCCTCTCCTATTAACTATGCGTATAGACGCATTAGGAGATAAATGCCTATAATACAGCGGATGACGCTGCTGCCCATCATCAATCTTCTATCAAAGAATGGTCAGTGACACTTCAATCCCCTAGTCGACTCTTACGACACCCGCGGAAAGAGTTGGGGTGATGACAAATGTATTCTTCCTACCGTCACCACACGGCCATAAACTGCTGAATGCTCCTATTGCCTATGCGTATTTACTTAATAATCTTCAATAAATTAATAGTCAGTGACACTTCAAACTTCAATCCCTTAATTATTACTAATCCGCCGGTGTTAATCAAGGGAGCAATTTAGGGCCCACATTATTCTTAATTATGATAAAGGACCTTCCTTGCAAAGTTCAAAGTGTGGAATCTTTACTCTACGCTGATGATCTTAAAATTATCCAAACGATTATCAGTCCGTCTGACAGCTTAGCACTACAGCAAGCCATTAACCAAGTTGACAACTGGAGTAAAACAAACCGCTTATACCTCAAGGAATCTAAGTGTAAAGTAATAAGTTTTAGCCGATCTTTAGATCCCTTCCTTCAGACATACACCCTAAACATTACCCCCCTTGAACGACTATCAGAAGTAAAAGACCTTGGGCTGACTCTATAGTCAGCCCAAGGTCTTTTACTTCTGATAGTCGTGTAGTGTGTCTATACACAAAACTAAAAATGAACATACACATTATAAATATTTGCAAAAAGGCCAATAAAATCTTAGGGTTTATTATTAGAACAGCTTCAGTATTTAGAGACCCAAAAACAATAATACTTCTTTATAATGCCTTTGTCCGAAGTAAACTGGAATATAATGCCATCGCGTGGGATCCTCGAGAAGCCAAATATAGAATTATGCTTGAGCGTGTCCAACGTAAATTTGCCAGGCATTTATATAAAAAGTATTACGGATACTACCCCACATTATTTCCGTCATCATTTGTTCTAGGAATGGTAGGTATAGAATCACTAGAATTAAGACGTAAACAAACATTAGCCATTCATTACTGTCTACTCCTCAGAAATCATATTGATAACCCATCCGTGCTCGAGCGCATAGCCATCCTCATCCCTAACAACTATACAACTGCAGTGGGGCGCCGAGTGCGCCGCCCTAGAGACCTCCTTAATATTCCATATCACATCCGCACCCATCAAACTTCCAACGCACCCACCTACAGAGCTATATCACTAATTAATAACTTTTTAGCTACGATTCAAAATGGACACAACTTAAGGGCACCATTCATGGCACGATAAATCGCTTCGATTGATTGGACGAAAATCGTGGCGATCGATAGCTTTAAAATTACCAAACATACACGAAGCAATTGATTGTTACGATCGCGCCATACACGAGGCAATAGATGGCTACGATCTATCATTTGCTCGTTGGAAACGGTACAATAAAGTCGCTGGACCCAATTAAATATGGATAACGATGTCCTTTTTTTACCTATGTGGCGTTATATTTGATCCAGCTTCGACTAAAGAAAAAGAAGTCGAGGGTAGGTACCTACACGAACACGTACCAAGGGATGCAGTGCGGTGCGGTTCGTCAATAATGAGACTAAAATCGAATCGGTGATCGCAAAGTACCACACAAAATCGATCTATCGTTACGATATTCATGATTGCATGGATTTTTGTTGCGATTTCCGATATCGTCTTCGATCAAGTAAATCGTTAGCGATATTGAAATACATTATCGATTGGTCGTTTCGATCGGTTTGTAACGATGGATCGCACAGATGAATCTTACCATGTATGGGGCCCCTTTAGACGAAAAATTTACCATTACCTTAATACCTGCTACTGTACCCTATAATTTTTCTTTTTCATTATTTTGACATAAATAGTTATTTATTATACAACCGCCAAGTGTAATACAATTTTTTTCCCCTCACTATCGCGAGGAAATATGATTACAAATCTCATCCAAATGTAAATTAACTTAAAGAAACCATTTAAAACTCAATGTCGAAACGTACCGTAGAATAGAGTTACTTCTGGAACTTAAATATAGCCAATGGCTTACAAAGTCACCCATGAGAACGACCAATTTAACATGTGAGCTCCGATTGCGCATGTTTACTACGGTCATACAGATCCACTTATACTAGGCAGTAGGGGGCTATAGGAATTAGAGCAATGTCAAATTACTTTATTCACAAGTGTGTAAAAAGCGATAAACGAGCGCTTTACGAGCTAGTGAGCGGAAAATGTTATTACTATTAGAATTATGTTAGCTTATAGATAATTCCACATGTAATGTCTTGGCGTAAGCTGTTTTTTACATGGTTGTTGTTGAATAAAGAATAAATTGCCTCTTAGGCCACCCACTGGAAGAGCTGTATATAAGGTCCTAATTTATTAGATGCAGATATTTTTACAGCTGATAGTACTCGGTCTCTGGAGTATCTTAAACCGTGAAACATTATAGCTTTTATGATGTTTTTTTGGAGAAAACGTAAAAACAAATTTGCTACGTAAAAACACCCTGTTTATGTGATTATTAATTCAAAACTCATTGAACAGATTCTAGTACCTCTTTTACGTACTACTTAACTGGAACTGGCCACTTCACGTCGATAAATTAAATACTTGATTGTCAATGTCATGTTATTTTCCGTTGGATTGTGTCGTTTGATGACATATGACAGACAGTGTTATTGTGACATGTGATAATGCACATGCTGATTTTTTTTAGAAGAAATTATAATTATTTTTTTTGTTAGGAAAATGAAATCAAAAAAGTTACATGAAAAGATTTCTTAATTTATATTTAAAGTTAATTATTTTAATGTAAAGTATCATGTGTTAAAATATCTGCAACTAATAAATTAGGACCTTATATAGCCGTGCCATGAGCTGCCGCCGCGTTCGCGTTAAGGTGCATCCTTTATTAACGCGACCCATACACACAGATCGGTTTTGTAAACTCTCAGCGACATCTGGTATCGTAACCGTATTTAAAATACGAGTGACCTACGCTGAATAATTATACAAAATTTACAATTAGAGCTCATACTTGTGAGTACTAAGTACAACATTATTTACATAGATGGCAGCTAAATAAATGTATTGAAAAAACAGACAAGAGCAAGACCATGCTCACTGCAGGGTTCCGTAGAAGCCTGTCCGACTTAATGTCTTAATTGGTTAATTTAAAGAGATAATATATGTTTGTTAGAAAAGAAACATACTATTACTAGAGTGAATTTACAGACAAATAATTTAAAAAAAGCTGGTATTATAAACTGTCTCAACATAGTAATTCCTCAATTTTCGTCATCTTCACCAATTCCGCTTGTGGTTTACAAACGGTGGCGAACAAGCAACCTGAATCTATGCAGCAGTCGAAGCTTATGAACGCCTGCATCTCCAGAGGTGTCCAATATGCGTTGTCGAGTCTATAAAACAGAAGACTTATATCGATGGCAGAACTAAAGTTTCGGTGAATCCTCTAGCGCCGACACAGTGCATTTTTGTTAGGCTTTCTATTGTAACAGACACATACAATTTAAACTTGAAGCGTGTTAATAAATACATTGTACGGCATTTTTTAAATGAAATGAATAAGGTGTAAGTACTAGTTAGTACCTGACGCTGTACCAATACTCGTCTTCACAGTTTGAGTTGTCATTGATAAGATAAAATCAACTATTTGGGCATTTAAACAATGATAAAATGTATGTGCCTTTAATGCTTCATATCACAACTTTGAAATAATTGGCTTATATCTAAATTATTTGATAATTTTAAGACAGTCTGACATTTATTAGGACTGAGTGTTAAAATTTTAATATTTTCAATGTCCCAGTATGTGACATCCAAACTTGTGCGATCTATTGGGACTGCCAGGGAAAACACCTGATAGTTACTCGTACAATGGAGTTGACTAAGAAAATTTGCAATTTTGAGAAATTTTAATATTGTCACCCTATAAAATAAATACTATTTAACAAAACTTACAAACTCCTCTCCCAAAACACATGACAATACTTTATGTAGATTTATTTATATATGACTAAAATGTCGTGATTCCAATAAATATTTTCTGTTAACATGTTACGCACTGGTACCTACTTCCAACTTAATGATAAAAGTTTTTAACAATAATCACCAAATTAAAAATTTTAAAAACTCTCTTCAACCGATTAGTTTTTAATTTGGTGATTATTTGTAATCTACATTAAATAAACTCTGGGTATGCTATGTGTATTTTGAGTTGTGTCGCGTGCAACTGAAATCGTATAGAACGGCATGGCGACACTTTGGGTTGTAACTATTCCTAATTGGCTGCGTACTGCGTAACCCTAAAACGTCAAAACATTCATCACTGATATGACGATAACAGAAGATTGGTAGAGATAAAAGTGATTAAGTACAGAGGGCTTACGACAATTTTATTATAACATGACATTTACCTATTAACGAAATTGTCGATTTTTTTTCTACGAGTATTTTCGCGTCACGCTTCCTCGTCGTTTAATGAGAGTTCAATACCTATTCCGTTTATTTTAGTATCTACTCTTGATTTTCGTAGTTATTCCGTTATATCATGGGTCAATTGCAAAAAAAAACATAGTTAAAGCCTTGATCAAAACAAAAGTCACGATCGCGACAGTTGTTTTACGAAAAATAGTCATACAAACTATGTGGTAGATCCTCTGTCCAAAACACTTCGGCTGTAGTAAAAGGGGGTAAATTTAAAAGATATATGTTAGTATTGTTGATCGCTCATAGAATAATTGAATTTGTCGCCCTTTTTGATTATGATAGGGCAGTATTTTATACTTAAAGTGCCGATCCGTCCTTTACAATAAATATAATGTGTAATCACACTAGAAAAAAAAAAGATACATATAGAATTCGTGATTTTAAAAAATAACGAAGTAAGAAAATTAATTAAAATATCACAAAATTTGATGCGAATCTGCATCGAATCACTCTAGCCCAGAGGAAAGATAAACCAGTGGATTGTTTATTTGTGTGTATATTACGCTCTCACTTTATTCCTACTAGGTATATCTCTCTCAGGTGAAACAACAGCGTCCAGAGACTTATCCCGAATCTCAGTACCTACTGAGTTGAGCATCGCTTCAAAAGTAATCCAAAATTTTTAAAGGGTGATTCAAAAATTGGTAATAAATTAAGTATTCATTTAACCTCCTAAGACCCGGGCCTTTTAAAATATTTTTAGTCAGAAAGACCGAAGTGGCTTTTTATAGAACAAAATAATGGCGACCATTGTTAATTCCTGACGTTATGGAATTAATGTTTACATTGTGATCGAACGACCTTTAAAATTTTATTACCTAGGACTTAATGATGAACGCCATTTTGTTCTTTTAGAAGGCACTTGGGACTTGAACATTTTTTGGAACAAAATCGATACCAAATTAGTGATATTTATTTTCATTAATTCCTTTATGTACCTACATTATATGTAAAACATTTCCTCTACATAAATTGACGTAAACATGCTATGATGATTTGTATATTTTTATCAGATTAAGTTTTATCGGGCGGCATGATATCTACCTGGGTACATAGATATCCATAGGTAATAAATAGTAATAATACTAATAATATGGCTCTGACGTTAGCTGGGTAGTAGAGTAGAGTCGCTATCGGATATACAGGGTGCTCGCGAGCATTTCGAAAGATCTTAACTGTAATATGCATTCTAGACTTCAAAATAAACAAAAAAAATTATGAGGCCTAATGTCAATTCCACCAAAAAAAAAATTTTTTTTTTTAGGCTTTTTGGACACTTTTTAACATTTCCAGTACTTTTTGGAAATGTTAAAAAGTGTCCAAAAAGCCTAAAAAAAAAAGAAAAAAATTCCCACATCCCTAAATGTTCATATCGCTACGCTAGTTCGAACACATTACTAGAAAGGCCACGTGCTTGGAAGGACCACATCCATGAATGTCCATTTCATTCAAACGACCACTTTTAAAACTGTCCAAAAATGAAAATGTTAGTATTCCATTATTCTGCTACAAGTTTTTGTACCGAACAGACTCTATGAATTAATTTTAATATTTACTAGATTACACTAGCTCCTTGAACGAACACTTCGATTGGCCACTTGTAAAATAATAATATCCCAAATAATTGCCTTTTATCATTTTTTTCGCTATAGTTAGGAGAAAAGTTTTGCGTTACTCACGGGTGCAAAAGTATTTTACTCGCATGTTAGAACACTCGCTACGCTCAGAATTATATTTTAGAACCAAAATCAACTGTAAACTCCTTTCGCTTGCTCGAGTTTCAATTCTATACTCACGGATAAAATAAAACCCTTGTAAATGTTGTATAACAAACAACTATTTGAGCATTCTGACTCTAACATAACAATAAACAACTATTTATATTATGTGTTTTTTTCTAATTTTTAAAGTGAAACTGGCGCCATATTTATGAGTTTAATGACTTCAATTAGAAGAAGTAAATTAAAATGATTCACTTAATTAGTCTTAATCCTAAATAATTATAAAAAAACAAACCCCACAATAATTAAAGTAATATTTAAATTAATTTGTACCATTAGTGAAAAATTCTTCGGGTACCTCCCCATCTGGTGAAGCGGGGATGACTTTTTTTATTTGCTGTAATCCTATAGTGTGGGGTATCATTGAATAGGTCTCTTAAAAATAATAAAGATCTTAAAAGACAATTTAACTTTTGATCCATAGGACCAAAAAATATGAAAAAAATCATGAATATAGAATACTTTAAAATAAAACTATTTCGAACATAATCGGCCCAGCCATTTTTGAATAACTCTGAGCATGGCCCGATATTTTTTTGACGTGACAACGTCTTATAAATTGGTTTGCCGGGTGACACTTCAAGAAACTGCGTTACGCTCCGCTCACGTTATGCGCTCACAATGAGAGCGAGTGAGAGGCACGCGTCCCTTCCACTCGGGCATGGTTAGCCCGCCTAAGAGCGAGAGAGACAGACATAAAAAGTGAAAGTCGTTGTCACGTAAAACTTTCGCCCGTATACCGACTTTACAGGCAACCAATTTTTTAATTCTGGCCACATTTGAACTTGCTTTGTATTACTATGTCAAAAAAATCTAGGCAGTCTATAAATGCGTATATGTCTACTTTGAAGACTGGAACAACTGTAAGTTCAATAACATTGCCTTTTCTGATATCTTGGCGGAGACACGGCCGTGCGACTAGATTAGGTACAAGTAATGTAGTACGAGTTTGACCTAGAGTTCTGATAAATATTTGATAATTATTACGAATACGCTCCCAATGATTAGATATTGTAGATAAGTTATATCGTCCCTATTTAAATCAAAGTGTCCCTGATACAACAGCAGTTCTGAACACGTGTGAGAGCGGCAAGCATTAAAATGGTGAAGCAACGGAAATATGTTGTAAAGAAACATTTCCAAGGAGTCCCCAAGCGGGGTGACTTCGAAATCGTCGAGACTGAGCTACCCCCCATCAAGAATGGCGAAGTTCTCCTCAAGACCGAGTGGATCAGTGTCGATCCTTACTTGCGCGCGTACAACTCCCGTTACCCCGTACCTTACGATCAATTCAGTTATCAAATAGGTATAGTATTGGAATCCAAGGATCCCAGATACCCAGAAGGCACAAGAATAGTGTCGCACGAAGGCTGGTGTGACCATTGTATCATAAATACAAGTTCAGGGGATGCACCCTCCGACAACGTAGTGTACAAACTGCCTGATTTGAAAGGCCTGCCCATCTCTCTAGGAGTCGGAGCCGTTGGCATGCCCGGGGCGACTGCGTACTTCGGATTTCTGGAATTGTGTAAGCCGAAACAAGGCGAAACAGTAGTGGTAACTGGCGCTGCTGGGGCAGTGGGATCCATCGTTGGACAGATTGCCAAGATCAAAGGCTGCCGGGTCATCGGCTTCGCTGGCTCCGATGACAAGGTGGAATGGCTTGAGAAGGAGTTAGGATTTGATAAAGCCTTCAATTACAAAACCGTAAACGTCGTCAGCGCTCTAAAGGAAGCCGCGCCGAAAGGAGTGGACTGCTATTTTGATAACGTCGGAGGTGAAATGAGTAGCCAGATTATCTCCCAAATGAACTTATTTGGAAGGGTTGCAGTTTGTGGAAGCATAAGCGCATATAACGAAGATGTATCGAAAACTCCAAAAGCGGCGATATTGCAGCCGACTATAGTAGGTCAGCAGCTTAAATTGGAAGGTTTTATTGTTGGACGATGGCTTTCGCGTTGGCCTGAGGCATTTGCAGACCTGGTGAAATGGGCGAAATCTGGACAGCTGACAACCAGAGAGCACATCACTGAGGGTTTCGACAATGTCTACGAAGCGTTTGTTGGAATGTTGGCTGGTGATAATTTTGGTAAAGCTGTTGTTAAAGTTTAGAAATAAAATAATTTAGTACATTTTACTTATTGTTTGCTTTGGTCGACATAATTCCCTAAACAATATTTAAAAATTCCATTGTGGTTTGTATTTGGTACAAATGGGCTTACCAAGCAAGACATAGACATGTGTAGGAACACCTTTAACTATCGTATTTGCGTTATTTTCATTAAAACTAATTTGATAAAACTCAAAAATTGAATTTTAATATTTCCTAAAAACCTGGGATGGAGGTATTGGAGAATCTGTAAAGGTAAAAAAAAGAGGAGCGCAAGGTGCACAAAATTAAGTATACGCTATCAATATCATATATTATTATTACAGATATTCAGGGTGAAATTTACATCGCTGATCTCCATTTAAGGGTTTTTTCAGTAGATATCCTGTTCCGATTAGGAAAAAGTGGAGGAGAGTTTTTTCTCCGATAAAACTTTGATTTTTTATGAAACAACTGCTAACTAGCCATTTGCTTTTTTTGGTTGTGCTTCATTCCTATGTAAAATAAGAGTAACAGCCGATAACCACAGTTACCAAAAGCTATTGAGTGGTTAGAACGACCTAGAAAATTAAAAATGCCCTTGAACGGATAACAACTACGAAAATTTCACCTTGAAATTTTCAACAATATTTTTTTACGGATAAGTCCGATTAATTTTTTTTTGCCTAAAACAAATCTACACGTTTCTCGCCAAATGATACCCATTTTTAGCTCTCTCAAATTTCAAAGACACAACCCTAACCATGTGATAAAGTATTAAGATTCTCGTCAGTGCAATTCTGCAGTAATTCACTAGGAAGGAAAAACCGCGTTGGCATCCAAAGAGCTTGTTGTGTTGAACATAGTAAGACGGGACTTTACACCGAGGCAAAGACTTATTAGTTATTACCTAGCTACATATTGTAAAGTTCTCAAGTTAGCCCCTACATATATTACTACTGCCATATCTGAGCCAGGAGCACTTGGACCAACTAGAACTTAGTAGGTACTTGTAAGGTTCTACGGTCTAAGGGAGGGATGGGATTAGACACTCAAGGAAGCGTGCGTATATTTGGCATTTGTGCGCATTTACATCTATACAGGTGATATTTATTCACCGACCAAATTTCAGAGGCTTAGTTCTGAGGTCGTCATCATCATCATCTCAGCCATAAGACGTCCACTGCTGAACATAGACCTCCCCTCTGGACCTCGACATGTACCGGTTAGATGCGACCTGCATCCAGCGTGCCCCGGCGACCTTCATAAGGTCTTGTGTGTGTGTCCATCTTGTGGGTGGACGTCCTACGCTGCGTTTGCCTAGCCGTGGTCTCCACTCGAGCACTTTTCGACCCCATCGACAATCTGCTCTGCGGGCAATGTGGCCTGCTCGTTGCTACTTCAGCTTGCTAATCCGGAGGTCATATTGCTGAACATTTTCTATGGGACCGTCATCTGATTGGAGAAAAAAATTATGTTCCTCACATTTCCGCCTTACTAATATCCCAGGATTTGTATGGAACATCAGATTTATTTGTCTCGAATCGAATGTCGGTCCCATAGTAATAATTCAAAAATATGGCCTCAGAATGAACAACCTAAATACTTACCTAAAGTTTGGCCGGTGAATAAAAAATCACCCTATGTAGGTACTATAATTCACCATGCACTCTCGTAATATTATGAGTAGGTATTTAGTTATGTATCCTGAATTACAGATTCTAAGAAACTGTAAATAACTAAATAAACAAATAATTAAAATCATGAATTATTGCTGTGCTGTAATCAAATCTTGTTATCGTAAAATAGTTCCGAATCCATGACACATATATTTGCTTGATATCTACTGGTATTACAACAACCGGAATAGATTACCTAATGCTGATAAAATAAAAACATGCATATCATCGCCATCAATTTTATACAGAAAAACCATTTTTGACCTGCTGTCATAGAAAAAGTAAGAGTAATTTATTATGTGCAGTAATATGCAGTAGTATGATATTATATTATTATTATATTATACAGTGTGTGGCCTTTAACACGGGAGAAAAATGAAATGAGTGACTACTTAGACTATCGGCAATAATCCTGTAAAGGTCCCGGTGTTTCAAAGTGGTTAAGTTCGGAGATATTGTCATTCAAAGCTATGGACCTTTAGTACTGAATCTTGGCATCACGATGTCGTAGCTTGTCAGTCGCAAGACATCTTGATGGTATACCAGGTACGAAGTCATAACAATAATTTTGTTTTTATTTTTACACTAATTTTTACGGTTTAAAAAAAAATTGTACATTTTCAATGATTCAAAAATGATAAGTTATTGATAACTTTTAATTCAAGTAAATGAACCCATAATAATGAAAAATACATGAACAAAAAATTACAAAAAAGTTTTTTTTTAATTACAATATGTGGAAATGATTGTTGATCAGCTTATTAATGCACCGTTTAAATTTTCACCCCGGTTGTAGGCCACACACTGTATAATAAAATTATAAGAATATTCGCGTTAATTTGATAATTCTGACTTACCAAATTTTGATGAGTTTCCCTACGGTATCAATTGTCTATGATTTCAAAAGTAAGTAAAATTGTAGGTAGTGTTAATATATTGATAGGTACCTACTTTCAGTTTTAGTTCTACGTGTTCCCAGAAATATTATTAATAAAACCTCAATAATCATAAAGCATACAAGGGATGATCCATTAATTACGTCACACCTCAAGGGGGAGGGAGGGGGTCCACAAAATGTGACATATCGTGACAGGGGGGAGGGAAGAGTTTTATGTTTGTGACGTCACAATCCTCACATACATAAATACATGGACATCAAGAAAAGAAAATCCAAAATCCTTGGACGGAGGAAGAATAAGTAAATTTTATCTTCGTTAATTTGACAAACCCTTTTATGCAAATCCTAATAAAAAGTTACTTTCCAAGTGGTGTAATTTTTACCTTCTTAAACTAAAAATCTACATGTGACGTCACACTAAGAGGGGAGGATGTAGTTAATTGTGACGAAGTGTGACAAGGGGGGAGGGAGGGGTCAACAAATCATAAAATTGGTGTGACGTAATTAATGGATGATCCCCAAGTATACAAAGACTAGGATACATTATTTAAAATGTAAATTCTATTATTTAGAAAGCATTTTATTTGTCACTTCGTTTTAATAATCTTTTATTGGGAGTAACTCTTACATGTGCACAAGAAATCATCATCATCATCAGCCTATGATAGTCCACTGCTGGACGTAGGCCTCTCCTATTAACTATGCGTATGTAAATGGAGGTAAATGCCCATAATCGCCACGCTGGGCAAGCGGATTGGCAATCGCAGTAATGTGCCCACTATGATGACGCTGCTGCCCATCATCAATCTTTAATCAAATATGGTCAGTGACACTTCAATCCCTTAGTCGACTCTTACGACACCCGCAGGAGGAGTTGGGGTGGTGACAAATGTATTATTTCTGCCGTCACCACACGGCCATCACGGTCATAAGATATATTCCAGTTTTTTAGTAAAAATTAAAGAAAAAATAGTAATTAGTAATTATCTCTTACAGTTTTTGAGGTAGGTCGATTTAAGTGTATTTTTTAAATGATAAATTGATAATGGTACCCTTCGCGCGCGAGTCGGACTCGCACTTTGCCGGTTTTTTTTTCTCCATACAAAAGAACTGTCCTAATTTCGTTCTTTTTCATTCTTCGGTAGGTACATAAATTCTTTGTTGATATAGTATAATTTAAAAATACGATGTTATTGTTATTAATTACATAAAATATTGAATACTACATAAAGAGTGTAATTTTTTATTGTATATTTCGACGTTTTTTTATAAAAACTGGTTCCGATCCCTGTGGCTCGCTCTCAACCGGTTTTGGATTAAATTCTTGTAAATACCTAGGTATGTAACAAATTACGTCCGTTACGAGAAGTAGGCATGTTGCTTTCACAAAATTACATACCTATAGATATACTAATTAAATGTGAGCGATATAGTAAAAATGTCCGGCTTTATCGCTTAGTTAGATATTTAATTCGTATAGGTACCTCATACCGTCCTTATGGTAAGATACAAAGTGGGACTTTTTTAATAAACACAATTAAGTGGTCGATAAATATTTGCGATAAATAAATGCATACTCATGAGACGAATTAACGTCATCGTATAGAAATGTTATCTTGTTTGGTTTGGCCCTAATTATTATTAATTCTGTAAAAGTTTCTCTGGAACAAATCAGACTGTGTTATCAGATATTTCAATTCATATTATCAGCATCAGCCGCGAAAGCCCTAGTACGCAGGTTCAGTTACTTCAAATCCCACCTCGGGGTTGCCCTAGGGCATTAGTAAAAATACCGAGTCATGAGATCAATACTAAATGCCTTAGGGTACCCAACTGTCCGACTCCGATTTCATTCGGGTGATTGTCGCCCTCGTTTCACTCGGGCTCCAACTTTTACCCTCGACGAAAAAAAGTTTTCCCGCACTAGTTAGAAAAATGTACTATTTTTTTCCAGTACAGATGGCGTTTTTTTTACGCGCTAGTGCGAGAAATGGTTCATTTTACTTCAGGTTGAAATCTTCGAAGGGCCATATGTACTGAAAAACGTCGTACGATAGAAACTCGTGTCGATTTAAAGCACTCCCTTTCGGTCGTGCTTTAATTTATCTCCACTCGTTTCGAACTTCATTTTTTTCGCACTTGTAACGTAATAATAAACGCCATCTAGTCATCATTTAGCGTAGGTTGCATGATATCATTTTACAACAATGATCACAAAGAAAAGAAATCGAGTTGACAGTCTAGTTTATTAAAAATCGATCTTAATAATAAGTATACAACAAATAATAGCAACTAGTGTGATAATCTACAAGTAAGATCTATTCCTAGGTTATTTTAACAAAATGTTATTTTTTGAAATATTAACTGCTAGTCATAATGTAATTTAAATTTCCAAATAATGAACTCAACATACAAACACACGGTTGTCACCGATTTATTGGTATTGCAAGAGCCAAAGGCGGGAACGACCATAGTTTAGGACCTATATTTTTCGATGCCTTGTTAGAAATCAAGCTTACAAAAATTTGCAGTGGAAGTTATTGTGAGACTTATATTGTTATGTTATGTAGGGAAATACACATCTGTAAGATATGGTAATTGGAAATAGATATACAATAATATCAGATTCGTATTTTATATCTTGGTACAAGGATTAACACATTGAGCGCGGGGAGTTCTCTGTGGGAGGTCCATTTTCGCTACAAAGCAGAAAAATCACGGGATCGGTTACGAGCGTAGCGTGTAGCACTCGTCCGCAATGAAAGTGTTAACCCTTAAATGCATAGTGATGTATAATATTATATTCTTGACTCTATTAAGAACATGTCAGAATTCAAATTATAATAAATCTTTAAAATCTTTGTCAAGGTCATGCATTTAAGGGTTAAGTGTTCATCACTTAACTTAACTTTCATAGTTTAGCCATTCAAGAGTATTGTGGCCTTTTAATTATTTACTCGTCAGGAAGTTATGAAGACATTTTAGGTCGTGTCGAGCATTTTCGGCTCTGATAACAAATGAATTTATTACGATTTCATTAAAAACTTTTCACAATATGCTAGTCACTAAATTATCAAACTGAGATTATACCTACATTTAGACAGGTTGTTACAGGATATTAAAGTAATTTATTTACCTCATTTTTTAAAAACTATCTTCTAGTGATTGCAGTAATTTTAATAATTTGAGAACACAAAACTGTATGCTGGAGTGTTATGTGGCCTCGATAAATTAGAAGGAAATTATTTCCTCAGACTTATCATATTCAGTCTGTTACCTAAAATTTATTTTCCAAAAATAATAAGTTAAAGTAACGCTACTTAACAATTTATACTCTGCGCCATATCATAATTAGATTTCACAAAACTAACCTAACTTTTTTTCCCCTCGTTTTCTCTGAATATAGGCAAATTAAATGAGCTCTTTACATTCAAGGGGTTATGGGGTTAAAAAATATTGAATTTAACCATTTTAATCAATATACACTTGTAGTACGAAACATTTAGGTTAAATTATTAGAATCTAATTACCTATAGCGCATAGTTTAGTAACAATTTTACAAGCAAATCCGAAATGATAACAGCAAGATAAATCTAATATCTAATTACTACACTAATAACGTGTTTTTGCTGTAATACTCGTATTTATTTAACCAAGACAAAACAGGGTTGATTTAAAATATTAGTAAAGTTGGGCCCTTTACAGCTGATTTTACTGCAAAATTTTCATGATTTCCCAGTAAAAAAAAATATGTGAATGACAAATTGTTACACAGATAAAAAATATGTTGGAAGTGAACAGAAATGTATCGAAATATAAAACATAAGCATAGTAAAAAAAATACTTAGATACTTTGGACATAAAGAGTGCAAGGGGAAATATAAGTAATATGTAAGGCAAAATTTACCAGATATTCAATAAACACAACTAAAAAACATTTCTGAATTATTTTATTCGTTATAACCTGAAAATTAATATCAATATCTGTGTATCAATTCGGTACCAGCCAAAGTCTAGCAATTTAAGAGAAAAAAATGGTATACAATGTATTGTGTAGTAGCAACTTTAGGACTTACGCTATGTTACATAATTATAAGTATCTAGACAACCACTATAGTGTGTGAAACTGAACCGATTATAAAAATACATAACTTCGTATCACTACTATCTTGCTAGATCTTACAATATAAATGTGGCTGTATAGTTAGTTTTTAAGTGAGGCTAGATAATTACATAGCAGATCATGTTTTAATAGTACATTGTGCATCAAGAGAGGTAAGTAGGGAATTACTAACGAGAGTGTTAGGCTTTTATGACTCGAGTTAGTATTCCGCTTACCGACCGTGATGCATACAATGTTTTTCATCACACTTGCCGACAAAAAATAAGTTTCAAGACATAATATTATTGAATGACGTACTGACATTTCTATTACTCCCTAGGGAATTTCACTTTTCTATTACTCCCGCTACGCACGCAAGCAATGGCGCGCTTAGACAGCAAGTGTGATGAAAACACCTTTATCAGACCATACTGATTTAAGTGATTTACTACAGTAGCAGAATTCAGCAACATTTGTACAATTTGTTTTTCAAAGCTTGCACTTATAGCGCACCAGTGCGAAAGTGCAATTATATTATACAGGGTGTAAGTCTAATACGGGCAAAGATCTTAAGGGGGGTTAGTTCAGGACATAATAAGAACATTTAGATAATTTTTCCTTAAAATTAGAACAACAAAATTATCCGCCGAAATATTTCGGCGCGCATTGTAGAGCAACACACTCAAGTTAAATGCTCGTTGACAGCTAATTTCAAAAGCAGATGACATAACTGCCAATCTGCCATATCAATATTAATCCATGATTACACTAATGAATCCCATGCCTGGTTTCAATTATCGCCCGTATTAAATTTACACACTTACGGCCTTATTCATAAAAAGTTACGCGCCCGCTGATGGGTCGTTGTTGACCGGATGGCTAAAAACGTTATTCATAAACGTTCAATAGCGCTATTCAGCCGCTCAAACCTACTATAAATCCCCCGAAAGTTATAGAGCCGAGGACCCTTCTATAACGGTCTCATAACTTCTTATTTAACAAGATGGCTGCCAAAATTTTGATCAGCTGATTTTTGACAGGTGCATAACCATGCGTTTAAAGTAGGCAGAAGAGAAACAACTAAAATGTCTCTGTTTGGCCCAATGGTTGACTGGTAGAGAATGCCATTTAGCATTAAGTCCGCCATTTGTACAATTTTCTTTGTTTTGTGCAATAAAGTTTAAATAAATAAATAAATAAATAAAAGATAAAGGTATGAAAGTCTGATTTGGTGTATAGTTTTTTATATCGTCTATTCATCAGATTATTATTAAATATGTATCCAGAGATACTTAATTATATTTAGATAGGTATTTAAAATAAATATCCGATGATTTATTGTAAGTTGTTACGCAGTTTCGATTTTCTCTACATGCAACATTACACGAATCAGAAATGGTGGGAATACTAATCTCCAACTTTTGTAATTTAAAATTTTGTTGATAGTTTTTCAACCATTTCAACTTCAACGTCAATACGCAGTGAGACTCCATCATTGATGCCATAAATAATTTGTGTAATCCGCCGCGGCGTTCAAAAATATATAACATAAGGGCAGACCCCATTGAGGATCTGCCCGATGTTGAATTTAGGCGGCGATACCGCTTTAATAAGGCGACTGTTTTGTATATAGTAGAGTTGGTGAAAGAAGACCTGAAGAAAGATCGCAGAGGAGCTGGCCTCACACCAGAACTTCAGGTTCTAACTGCAATTAGGTGTTGGGGTCGCAAGGAAGTAAATATTATTTATTACTTACCCGTACTACTAACTGCCCATATCTAGGTACTAACTAGCCATACAATTATGTTTCGTTATCTGACCGTCATCGTAAGTACCTAATCATAAACCTGTTTTGATTAGTTACCTAGGTAAAAGAATACGTAGTAAGTACCTAATAATTTTAGGTTCAAGATGATGCCGCAGAACTGCACGGGCTCTCGCAGCCGACTGTGAGCAGGGTGTGTGCGGCAGTGGCGAGGGCCTTGGCCAGGCAATCTGCCCATTTTATTAAAATGCCCCGCACCGCAGCTGAGCGCGAGGAGACGTGTCGGCAGTTCTACGCGCTGCGGGCTATGCCGACTATCATTGGGTGCATTGATTGCACCCATATTAAAATAGTCAAATGCGGAGGTGATGCAGCGCAGTATTATATTAACAGAAAAGGATTCTACTCTGTTAATTTACAGGCGAATATCATAGTAGGTACTTACCTATACTTACTACAGCTACCTACCTACCATTCATTACTAACAGAGTGCTAATTAGGTATTATAATTTACACATTTTTAATAAGTAGCTAATTAGGTACGTACGTACGTTCTGATCATACTACTAATAAGGACTAACTCATTTTACATTAAATTTTGAATTATTATCAGGTTACATGCGATGCACACCTCCGCATCCAAGATATTGTAGCCCGTTGGCTTCGTTTTTTGTTATTTTGATTCATTTTGAGAGGTCAGGCAAATAATATAATTATTTGAGATAAAAGTAAGTAACAAGGAATTAGGAAATATTTGCGAATTCCCGCCAGACAGCTGTCAAACTTTTTTTTAATTTGCGGTGAGACCACATTTTTGTCTATGATTTTGTCAAGGCGCCAACATAACGCGTCTAATCCGTTCAACAGCGGCTCAACAGTTATCGGAGAGATATTGAGCGTTTATGAATAACACTTCTTATAAACCGTTCAACAAGACTTATCGGCTCGATAACTATTGGGCCCCTCAAACCTTCAACAAGGAATTTTTATGAATAAGGCCGTTAATCCTTAAAATTCCCACACAATTTAGGACGATACAACAAAGATTTAATACTAAATACGAATCTGGATTTCCTATTCACGTATTGGTCCTCTTGGCTGAAGAGGCCTCGTCTCCCTCGCTGGACTTCCGTTTCCTCTTGATGAGATGGGAAATGTCGGAGGCGGCAGGTTTAGGCTTTTCTGACGAGCTTGGGCCGGCGCCATTGCCGTTGGCTTGGGAGCTCTCGCCGTTTGAGAAAAGCGTCTCGGCGAGTCGCTTTTTCGTCTGTGAAACAATTTTTCGTGAAATGTTTATACACCCACCCACAAGGAAATTATTAGTCAAACTATCGCAAAAAATGCACTTTAAAGTTTTTTTACATTTGCTAGGTAATTATAATTAAAGATATTTTTGTTCATTTGATGTCTGTCAATCAAGTGTGACAAGACTAAGACAACATAATGACAAAATCGTTTCCTAAAATGCGTTTATCATAGCGTAACGGTCTAAAACGGTTTAAAAAAATCTAATTTTCTCTTAAAATAGACTGAATCCAGAAAACTTCATATGACATTTTTAACTTCAAATTTGGTCAGAAATCCGCTGTTGAATTTTTTCCCTTTCCTCATAGGCACATTTTATAATGTTAAGCTTTTTGTTGATGTTACTTAGCGTGAGCCACGATGAAGGATTAACCTTTTTAACGCCTTCTCTTTCGCATCAAAATATGACATAGACGCCAGTATCTCTACTAAGTAACAACGAAAATCAACCTTATATGTCAGCATGACAGAGACTTTAGCAGAATAATCGATGACCACTTTAGTGGCTGCTGGCGTGGTAGGCATGACTACACCCGACCACTTTAGTGGTTCTTGGCGTTGAAAAGGTTAAGTAGACTATTTTTACTTTGTACAACAATATCTGTCAATAAAAATAGGCGGCAAATTAAGTTTTTTGAATTTCTGTCTTTTCTAGTGAGAGATTGTTGGACAGAGTATATCCACTAATTTGACATGACTTACATTAAATTGGTATGAGAACAGCTCACCCTTGCCGGCTTGGGCGAAATGTCTAGACCGAAACTGGGTATAAGCATCTTTAAAATACCTACAGGGTATGCCCTGTATATATTGTATTTCACTTTCCGTATCTGAATATGATGCCATTGATGCCGAATATCGTCCTAGGTGCAAATACCACGCGTACACGAATTGTAGAATAAAAAGGGAATCGTTTATTTGGTGTAAAAGGTAAGCTTAAATTAAAATACATCTTAAACTAAAAACAACACCAAAATGGATGCCACTCAGCATATGCCGCTAGCTAAAGTTTTAGCCATGGCGCTGGTTTTCAGGGCAACCAGAATTCGATAGTGTTATTCGATAGTGAATTTTATTATCATGATAATAAAATTGATTCTGCCAAAACTTGATTTTTGCACTTAACAGGTATTTGCACTAATAGGACGATATGGCCTCCAGCTTTTGCACGCAAATAACTGACACGACAACAAGACAATAGAGTTGTTCCACTACATATTATTTTCATTGCTCCTAACAGTGCATGAGAACGCTATTTATTCTAGTATTTTACTATACGAGAGTATTTTACAATCTAAATCCTCAAGTTCTAGTCCAATAATTATAACTGAAGAAATCAATCATTTTTGTGTCAGAACACGTGTTTGTAACACTACTCGTAGTGGTCACTAATTACCCATTTGATAGCGATATCATTTTAATCGATTGATAGTAGATTAATCTGATAAAATAAAATCTTGCATATCATGGTACCTACTATCAATAGTAGATTGTGTCACAAGGGATCAAAATGGTATATTTCCGGCGTGAGCGTATATTGAATCCTGAATGGAGCGACGGATTCCACAATTGAATCCCGACCGTAGGGATTCTAAAGTGGAATCCTGAGCGTAATGAAGGATTCAAGCGTTAACGCCCAAGACGAAATAATTTTGATACCGTGTGACACATACTGTCTTTCACACCACCTATGAGAAAAATAAAAGATATATCACACATTTAATATTTATGCAAATAATCGATTCTGAAGAAATGTTTATAATGAACGTACTGTTTATTTTCATATTTCATTGTAATTTTTTAGGCTGGTAATAGAAAGTCTTTGAACAGAAAAATGCCACTTTGATCCCTCCTAGGAGGGAATAAAAGACCCGTATTTGAATAGGTGGTGTGAAAAGAGTATTTTATTGATTATAGTGGTAAATCAAGAAAAGTGCTTTAACCCGTTAACAGGCAAGACTCAAAAAATCCCGAGTTCTAGCCTCAACGCCATTATAAAGTAAGAAAAATATGTTGTATAAGAAAAAAATATAGTGCTAATAGTGTGCTAGTTTTCGAGTCCGGTGCTTTATTAAGGGTTAAATTTGTAACGATATAAACATTTAATTAGGTTATAAACATTTATTTAGATATCGTTACGTATCTTTTTACGCGGTTAACCCTTTGAACGAGTATGCTGTCATAGTAACTGTCTTGCTGACAGGTAAAGTTTATATTGTTCATTAATAACTTTTTCTAAATAACGTTCCTATACATTTAGTAAGACGACTTACTAAATACTAAATGTATGGAAGGGTTTGAAGTTAATATTTGAGATAATTCTGATTTTATTTTAAATAAGTTATTAGTGTAATTTTACTCGTTGAGTAACGTACTTTCGATATCAGTTAAGTTTTCTGATATCGCTCATATTTACGGAATTATGGCCTGTAAACACTTATCGATTACACCCTGTATATGCTAAATTGTAAGTGGTTTACTAAAATCACCTAAAACTTTGTCGCTTGCTATAAAGGCGCTTAAACATATAAGTCGTATATAAGATACAAGCCAATTTCCTTATGGTTAACGAAAGTGCGACGTTTCTACTAAAACGCTCACAATTTAATATGATTGTGCGTGATCATCAAACTCAACTTCAAAGGACAAATAGAGCAAGTTCATTTGATGCAAACTGTTAACCAAATTTGAAGTTATTTTCCGTATTTCGACTGTTCCGTGTGGTCGTATTTTACCTTTCACACATCAAATCAAATATCTCAGTCCACTGCTGGACGTAGGCCTCTCCCCTATCAACTATGCGTATAGACGCATTAGGAGGTGAATGCCCATAATCGCCACGCTGGGCAAACGGTTTGGCGATCGCAGTAATGTGTCCACTATGATGACGCTGCTTTTCATCCCATCAATCCCTCCATCAGTCTCTTACGACACCCGCGGGAAGAGTTGGGGAGGTGACAAATGTGTTTTTACTGCCGTTACCACGCGGCCAATTTTACTTATAAGATAATTCTAAGGGCTTGTCCATTAATCACGTCATTCGGCTTTTAGACCCCCCCCCCCTCCCCCCATGGTGATACTTGGTGATATTTTCAGGACCAGCCCCCACAGCCAATATGACGTGTATTTTTTTGCCACCTTAAGTAGTCCTTTTAATAACACTACAATTTTTTTACTAAATTTAGCACACGTGATGGGAAAATACTTTTTTGCCAACTACGAGGTAAATATCCGCGAAGTTTTAAAACTCAGTTCAGGATTTCTGTTCTGTGATTCAGGATCTGGTTATGTTTTAAAAAAAGTATGCTGTTCAGCAGTGACAAAAAATTACACGTGATTTGTCCGATGACCCCCTCCTCCCCTATGGTGATAATTGGTGATCTTTTTTGACACCTCCCTCCCCCTATACAGTATGACGTGATTAATGGACAAGCCCTAATCTGACATCTATTAAATTAAATTCCATAATCGACATTCTAGTTTCAGATAGATAACGGAGATCAACATGGTTCGTCGAAATCCTTTAATTTGTCAATAACAAATCGAATAACATAATTTAAATTATTTTGACATCAATGGCCATGCCTGTCACTGAAAGGGAACATTTTAACACACATGGCCACCAATGTATTGGGTATACAGCTGAAATAATACACAGTTCATAATTTCGATTAACTTTTATTTCAATACCACAGCAATACAATACAAAAATGGCCACATGGTAAAAATGTTCCGCTTAAATCTAGTCAGGACAAAAAAATTACAAACTATGAGTATTTTAAATGAGAATTCGGATTTTTAGGGCTTTAGTCACACCTAGGACCAAAAACGTTAGGTACCTAATGGGTTTCGAAATTTTCTAAATTACAATTCGAAAACTTTAAAAATACAATTGAGCTTACCATAGGACTATACAAAATCAAACCACTGGAATTACAAGTGTCTATAAGCTAAGTATGGCAATTGCTTGCAACAGAGATTTTATAACAAAAAAATACAACAAATCGTATTGGGATGGGACTAAAAACTAAAATTTGTCCTAGGCCCGACTTTTATAAGGCACTAATCAAATCCTAACAAAACGTCTCCAAAAATAATACTGAGCAGTCTCAATTCAATACAATTATATCACAATTTTAGGCAAACCATTAATTTGGCACTTTTAACAGGAACTTCTAATACTACAAATAAATATGGAATGTTATTATTGTTATTAACTAGTGAGTATAATTCGATTTACATTCCAATTTAATTTGGATAACCATAATGTGATGATACTATTACTAGATCTAACGATTTTGAAGTTAAAACATTAAAAGTATTCCAACTTATCAAATAACGAATAATGAGGCTAAATTCCTAAATAACAACCACAAAACTATTTAATAATGGGTATTGAGCATGGATTATACTATAATTATTTGATCAGTCTCACGTAATATAAGTAGACCAGACAGTTTTGATACAAGCTTTAGACCTCAGACTGGCAGTCAACAACGCAACGAGTTTTCTCTTTCAAAATCATATCTCTCAGCATTTTCCTCGTCTCCTCTAAGCAATCACACGGTCTTACCTCAGTCTTATAGTCCATCATATCTTGTATCTTCTCCTGGATCTCTGGCAAGAGTTCCTTCAACTCCTTAATTTCTCCTTCGACGGAGTAGAATGGATCCGCCGTAGAATATTTCTTGACGGTTGCGTCGTCTTTGACGGTTGCGGGATTTTCAAGAGTTTTGATGCGGGTCTCGAGAATGTTCGCGGCGTTTTTAAAGTGGGTGATGGCGTCCTCGAAGTTGGAGGCGAGCGAGTTTGCCAAACCTAGGGGCAAAAAAGGATAACACATTTAGAAAAGCTTGTGTTAAAAAAACATATTGTGAAAACACAAATCAAATTATTTATTAACTAAATATTTTGATTTGTACTTTTTTTAATTTTTCTCCAGTAGTCACACTACTTAATACTATATAAATTATAAATATTAGATGTCATATACCAAAGAAAAACGACCAAGATCACCTATGTCCGAGGTGGGGATCGAACCCACGTACTCAGCTTTCGCGGCTGATGCCTGTACCCCTCGGCCACTCGGTCTTAGCAACCACCGGTCAAATTTCTCGGGTATATGCAATCCATTACAAAAAAAACACAGGTGATCTTGGTCGTTTTTCTTTGGTATATGACATCTAATATTTATACTTGTGTTAAAAGTTGGTTAGAATATCCAAGCTTGAGAGTGACAAAAACAAATTTAACTACGGCTTTGCGTTCTAGTAAATAAATATGAAATACAAGATCAATACAAAAACGGTATAGAAGTAGTCACATAAAACATTGGATACATAGCAAATTTTCTGTGTATGATATAATGAACGTGTTACAGTAATGAATGAACTAATAAAAATGTGATACAAAGAGAGTTATTAAATTTGACACGGTAAAGAGAAAACATTTAATTACCAATTTGATAGTGGGTTTCAGCTATGCGACGGTCGTCACTGCAATATAGTTCTTTCTGGATTTCTAAACAGCTTTCTGTAAAAAAAAATACTTGGAGTAAACACCGAGACTATCTAGCTAAATTTAATTTGAAAGGATATTTTACTAAGCCCGACATTGGCTACTGTTATATGAATTAAAACAGATCGACCTTAGTCTGCTACAAATCCTAGAGCCTCCCAAACTGCAATTTACAGTTTTGTACATCAAAGACTGTCGGTGCACATGATTGGATATCAGCTTATACTACCTTTGCGACTGATCTGTAACGCGAGCGTAGCACAGCCGCCCGCGAAGAAATTATTATTTAGTCAATAAACTATCCAGTAAGATACAACACGTCTTTTCACTGCAATCGGACCTTCCGACCTTGGAACCTATTGACTCGTTAGGACATAGGTATTCGAGTAATTAATAATACTGTCCTACAAAGACATCATTCAACTTATGTTCATTATGCCATGTTGTCGCGTTTGATATGGATAGAGATCTTATGCAACGCATCTATCCAATCACATGCTTCGTTTATTGAAGAGTTCTGACATGAAGCCACAGCTACATGAAGCGTGTCAGTGGAACTCGTAGATTTCGAAAATTCGTCTTTCACTGGCGATACCTTGGAGTGACAGCAACAGATGCTCGAAATTTCCCCGTAACATCTTTGACAAATGCAAATGGAATAAAATCAACCAAAACTTTGATTGATCAATCACAGCCAGTTTTAAACAACGGTTTAAGTTTTTAGAGGTTAAGAAATTCAATACCGTAATATACCGAGGTGACATACATAATACATACATTATCAGCCTATAAATAGTTCACTGCTGAACAAAGGCCTCTACTATTACCAAAGCGTTTGAACCTGCGACCAATAACATAAACGTCTAACGTCAGCTCAAAAATGCCCCCAAAATCAATTGTTCAATTGTGCCAAGATGGGCAGGACATAGCGCTTTTCGTGACACCGCGCATATTACGGCGCAACATCTTGGACAAATGTTTATTGAATATCGCCAATCAAAACTTTGATGGACCAATCACAACTATTTTAAAATGGCGGCTTAAGTATTTATAGGTTCACATTTAAACTCATTGCCGTGATGCATTGAACAGGGGGTGACATTTGTCAACTAAAATTGCGAACCGTTTTTGAAAGGCAATTTAGTATGGCGCGCGGCTTCCATGTTTTATTTGTTCGTAGGTTTGAAGGCAGTAGGAGGTGATTGTCCATAATCGCCACCGTCGCCCGCCAGCCGCTCGCGCAGCGACAAGCGACAAGTATACTAACGCATGTCGGACACGGCCTTGTCGTAGGTCTCGCTCTCGTCGCCGCCGCCGCCCGCCAGCCGCTAGCGCAGGTGACAAGCGACAAGTATACTAACGCATGTCGCACACGGCCTTGTCGTAGGTCTCGCTCTCGTCGCCGCCGCCGCCCGCCAGCCGCTCGCGCAGCGACAAGCGACAAGTATACTAACGCATGTCGACCACGGCCTTGTCGTAGGTCTCGCTCTCGAGCGCGAGTCGCCGCCGCCGCCCGCCAGCCGCTCGCGCAGCGACAAGCGACAAGTATACTAACGCATGTCGCACACGGCCTTGTCGTAGGTCTCGCTCTCGAGCGCGAGTCGCCGCCGCCGCCCGCCAGCCGCTAGCGCAGCGACAAGCGACAAGTATACTAACGCATGTCGCACACGGCCTTGTCGTAGGTCTCGCTCTCGAGCGCGAGTCGCCGCCGCCGCCCGCCAGCCGCTAGCGCAGCGACAAGCGACAAGTATACTAACGCATGTCGCACACGGCCTTGTCGTAGGTCTCGCTCTCGAGCGCGAGTCGCCGCCGCCGCCCGCCAGCCGCTAGCGCAGCGACAAGCGACAAGTATACTAACGCATGTCGCACACGGCCTTGTCGTAGGTCTCGCTCTCGAGCGCGAGTCGCCGCCGCCGTCCGCCAGCCGCTCGCGCAGCGACAAGCGACAAGTATACTAACGCATGTCGCACACGGCCTTGTCGTAGGTCTCGCTCTCGAGAGCTAGTCGTCGCCGCCGCCCGCCAGCCGCTCGCGCAGCGACAAGCGACAAGTATACTAACGCATGTCGCACACGGCCTTGTCGTAGGTCTCGCTCTCGTCGCCGCCGCCGCCCGCCAGCCGCTCGCGCAGCGACAAGCGACAAGTATACTAACGCATGTCGCACACGGCCTTGTCGTAGGTCTCGCTCTCGTCGCCGCCGCCGCCCGCCAGCCGCTAGCGCAGGTGACAAGCGACAAGTATACTAACGCATGTCGCACACGGCCTTGTCGTAGGTCTCGCTCTCGTCGCCGCCGCCGCCCGCCAGCCGCTAGCGCAGGTGACAAGCGACAAGTATACTAACGCATGTCGCACACGGCCTTGTCGTAGGTCTCGCTCTCGTCGCCGCCGCCGCCCGCCAGCCGCTAGCGCAGGTGACAAGCGACAAGTATACTAACGCATGTCGCACACGGCCTTGTCGTAGGTCTCGCTCTCGTCGCCGCCGCCGCCCGCCAGCCGCTAGCGCAGGTGACAAGCGACAAGTATACTAACGCATGTCGCACACGGCCTTGTCGTAGGTCTCGCTCTCGTCGCCGCCGCCGCCCGCCAGCCGCTAGCGCAGGTGACAAGCGACAAGTATACTAACGCATGTCGCACACGGCCTTGTCGTAGGTCTCGCTCTCGAGCGCGAGTCGCCGCCGCCGCCCGCCAGCCGCTCGCGCAGCGACAAGCGACAAGTATACTAACGCATGTCGACCACGGCCTTGTCGTAGGTCTCGCTCTCGAGCGCGAGTCGCCGCCGCCGCCCGCCAGCCGCTAGCGCAGGTGACAAGCGACAAGTATACTAACGCATGTCGCACACGGCCTTGTCGTAGGTCTCGCTCTCGAGCGCGAGTCGCCACCGCCGCCCGCCAGCCGCTAGCGCAGCGACAAGCGACAAGTATACTAACGCATGTCGGACACGGCCTTGTCGTAGGTCTCGCTCTCGTCGCCGCCGCCGCCCGCCAGCCGCTCGCGCAGCGACAAGCGACAAGTATACTAACGCATGTCGCACACGGCCTTGTCGTAGGTCTCGCTCTCGTCGCCGCCGCCGCCCTCCAGCCGCTCGCGCAGCGACAAGCGACAAGTATACTAACGCATGTCGACCACGGCCTTGTCGTAGGTCTCGCTCTCGTCGCCGCCGCCGCCCGCCAGCCGCTAGCGCAGGTGACAAGCGACAAGTATACTAACGCATGTCGGACACGGCCTTGTCGTAGGTCTCGCTCTCGTCGCCGCCGCCGCCCGCCAGCCGCTAGCGCAGGTGACAAGCGACAAGTATACTAACGCATGTCGGACACGGCCTTGTCGTAGGTCTCGCTCTCGTCGCCGCCGCCGCCCGCCAGCCGCTAGCGCAGGTGACAAGCGACAAGTATACTAACGCATGTCGCACACGGCCTTGTCGTAGGTCTCGCTCTCGTCGCCGCCGCCGCCCGCCAGCCGCTAGCGCAGGTGACAAGCGACAAGTATACTAACGCATGTCGCACACGGCCTTGTCGTAGGTCTCGCTCTCGTCGCCGCCGCCGCCCGCCAGCCGCTAGCGCAGCGACAAGCGACAAGTATACTAACGCATGTCGCACACGGCCTTGTCGTAGGTCTCGCTCTCGTCGCCGCCGCCGCCCGCCAGCCGCTAGCGCAGCGACAAGCGACAAGTATACTAACGCATGTCGCACACGGCCTTGTCGTAGGTCTCGCTCTCGTCGCCGCCGCCGCCCGCCAGCCGCTAGCGCAGCGACAAGCGACAAGTATACTAACGCATGTCGCACACGGCCTTGTCGTAGGTCTCTCTCTCGTCGCCGCCGCCGCCCGCCAGCCGCTAGCGCAGCGACAAGCGACAAGTATACTAACGCATGTCGCACACGGCCTTGTCGTAGGTCTCGCTCTCGTCGCCGCCGCCGCCCGCCAGCCGCTAGCGCAGCGACAAGCGACAAGTATACTAACGCATGTCGCACACGGCCTTGTCGTAGGTCTCGCTCTCGTCGCCGCCGCCGCCCGCCAGCCGCTCGCGCAGCGACAAGCGACAAGTATACTAACGCATGTCGGACACGGCCTTGTCGTAGGTCTCGCTCTCGAGCGCGAGTCGCCGCCGCCGCCCGCCAGCCGCTAGCGCAGGTGACAAGCGACAAGTATACTAACGCATGTCGGACACGGCCTTGTCGTAGGTCTCGCTCTCGAGCGCGAGTCGCCGCCGCCGCCCGCCAGCCGCTAGCGCAGGTGACAAGCGACAAGTATACTAACGCATGTCGGACACGGCCTTGTCGTAGGTCTCGCTCTCGAGCGCGAGTCGCCGCCGCCGCCCGCCAGCCGCTAGCGCAGGTGACAAGCGACAAGTATACTAACGCATGTCGGACACGGCCTTGTCGTAGGTCTCGCTCTCGAGCGCGAGTCGCCGCCGCCGCCCGCCAGCCGCTCGCGCAGCGACAAGCGACAAGTATACTAACGCATGTCGACCACGGCCTTGTCGTAGGTCTCGCTCTCGAGCGCGAGTCGCCGCCGCCGCCCGCCAGCCGCTCGCGCAGCGACAAGCGACAAGTATACTAACGCATGTCGGACACGGCCTTGTCATAGGTCTCGCTCTCGAGCGCCACCTCGCCGAGCGCGAGGTGCACGTCGGCCAGCTGCGCGTGCGCCGCGTCGCCGCCGCCGCCCGCAAGTCGCTTGCGCAGGATGCTACGCGATAAGTCTGCGAATAAAGACAGTGGATATAATAGTACATTGTGCATCAAGGGAGGTAAGTACGGAATTACTAACGAGAGTGTTAGAAACCCGACGCCGTTAGGCGGAGGGCTTTTATGACTCGAGTTAGTAGTCCGCTTACCGACCGTGATGCATACAATGTTTTTCATCACACTTGCTGACAAAAAAATAAGTTTTAAGACATATAATATTATTAAATGACGTACTGACATTTCTATTACTCCCTAGGGAATATCACTTTTCTATTACTCCCGCTACGCGCGCAAGCAATGGCGCGCTTAGACAGCAAGTGTGATGAAAATAAAAATACATATCTTGAGACATCTTACAAATCGACCTAGTCCCATGGTAAGCTCGATTGACCATAGTTTTGCAGAAACCGACCCACTATTATTGTTTGTCAATTTGACTTAAGCTTTAACAGTTCTGCGTTGTCAAAAAATGCGTTGTCGTTTTCTGCATAACTATGGTCAATTAAGGGCCGATTCACGCGGCTCGCTCATGGCCGCCCGCCGTCTCGCGTCGTCGCCGAGGCCGCTGACAGCCGCTGGTCGCCTCCCGTCACTGCCAGCGGCCGCTTACCGCCTCCTGTGGCCGCTTGCATGGGCGGCGGCGGTTGTGAGTGTTGGCAGAACAGCCGCGCGATGCCGCAGGCAACCGCCGCCGCCAGGCCGCGCGGCCGTCAGCGGCACTGCGCGACCTTTTCGAGTATTTCAAGCGACACTGATATTTTATAATATGTAGATAAAGCCTAAAATTATTTCACAATGAAAGGGATCGCCGCGTCGCCGCCGGCCGCTGCCATTCCGGTCTGAATCGGCCCTAAGGCTTGCGAAGTGGGTACTGGTACGATATACAGGGTTACTTTTTCACCAGTACAATAAATTGTACCATATAATTGGTATCTATAATAGATCAAATTTATCAAAAAAATTAACACAAAAAATTTTTGTTTTTTATCAATTTATCCTTCATGCAAAATGTAACATAATAGGCGCACTAATTACAAGGCGTCAACGGTGCGGTATGGCAAAGGCGGCGGGAAGGAGTAATCCAACCCACCATGCCGCGTGCGATGAACAAATAATTGACAGTTCGAGCGTTTTGCTAGTTATGCTCGTCGATAGATACGTAATACGTCCACATTTCTTGTTATATTTGCGGATAAGTTCGAACTTACGTATTTTAGTTTTTTTGTTCCAAAGGGGTAGTAACAAAATAAAAATGCTAGTATTTTGTACTACTATTACGTATATTGATTTATTGTACTGGGGAAAAAATAACCCTGTATATAATAGATACAAACAATTTACAAACAAAACACATGATGCAGTGCTCCGTGTGTCCAATCCAGAAGATCTGGCATGAGCTACTCCCCGTGGAGTAGAAGTGACAAGACACTGGCAGAAAATAATTTATATCATTTGATCCCTTTATACAAAGAAGATCATTTATTTAAGAGCTAAGACATTATATCCGAACTAACATAAAAAATGCAAAAATTGAGCTGAATTAGCTTGGGGTACTGGCATAAAAGAACCCATAATGCGTGATGCAAATGCCACACAGCCAGCCTTTATAGGCGATCTATTACTGAGCAGTGTTTGGGAACCTGCAAGGAAAGCGTTCTTCGACGTTCGCATAGTTAATGCTGACGCTTTCTCATACAGCAACCTCACTTAGCAAAAAGCGGCACAGAAGCACAGCCGAGAAAAGCATCTAAAATACGATCGAGCCACAGAAGATTTAAGAGCCTCATTTACACCTTTAATCATTTCATGTGATGGCGCTATAGGAATGGAGTACAACAATTTCTTGAAAAGAACAGCATCAAAACTAAATACAAAATAGGAATAACCATACTCGCAAAAAATTTTTTGGCTTAAAGTTAAAGTCCAAATATCTGTTATACGAGCAGTTTCAATAAGGATAAGAGGCACCAGAAGGCATATCAGAGCCTTCGAATGCGAAGACGGAGCAGGAATCCTATACTGAACATCTTCGAATCTGTCCATATACAACGTGTTTCACCATTCACTGAAAACCACAGACACCCCGACAGAATTTTATTATTTAATTTTAGTCTAGATAATTTGTTCTCACATTTATTTAAGAGCTTGGCTCTTATCGGTGGAGTAATTTCTAAGACTATCGGAAAAATTGTGAGTCTTACCCTCATATTAATAAGGATTAATCTACAACTGTCTCTATCTACCTTAATTTATCTAACAATTACTAGGAATTTTTTGCTTACCCAGCATTTCCCAAGCAAGCTGCAGGTTGTCAACATCATCTTCATTTTCTAAATCAGCCATGGACTCGTCAGCTGCCTCACCATTGGATGGCCCCTGAGAAAAAGGATTTCTTTTTAATTATATAATATTTAGCTATAGTGTAAATATAAAATCCCTTATACAACTCCTTTGGTCCCTTTTTTGCTATATATATATATTTACCTATAAATTATCTCTAAAAAAGCCTCCGGGACGCAAATGATACCCATGTTTTTTAGGGTTCCGTAGCCAAAATGGCAAAAACGGAACCCTTATAGATTCGTCATGTCCGTCTGTCCGTCTGTCACAGCCAATTTACTCGGAAACTATAAATGCTACAGTAACGAAATCTGGTAAGGATATGTGTTGTATGAACCGCTACAGGAATGTGATACTAAATTGTAAAAAAAACCATTGGGGTGGGGGCCCTCCATACATGTAACTGAGGGATAGAATTGTTTATTTAGTTGTACATAAGCGTGTGGGGTATTAATAGAAAGGTCTTTGAAAATGATATAAAGGTTTATACATCACATTTTTATTTAAGCAAATAGTTTTCGAGATATCAGGTCTCAAAGTCTAAAAAATGTGTCCCCCCCCCCTCTATTTTTTAAACTACGCGATATAAAATTCTGAAAAAAAGTATATGTTATGCACATTAATAAACTCTATCAACGATTTTTGGTTTCATAAAATTATCTCCTATAGTTTTTGAGGTAGGTTGATTTAACTGTATTTTTTAAATAATAAATTGATAATGGTACGGAACCCTTTGCGCGCGAGTCCGACTCGCACTTGGCCGGTTTTTTTAATTCGGGGCAGACACAGTAAATACACTAGGTCACCCAGATAAATTACTCACGTATACCTATTGTACAATGCTCTTAAGTTTATTTGGAAGTATGAAGTGAAATACATCTTAGGTCTGCTTATACCCCTCTTTCCATGGTGATCATCACTGTATTTCCCCCCCCCCCCCTGTCAATCATCCATCAAGCTTGTATATTTATAATATAAGTAATATATTTAATATTTATAATAATAATATATTTATTCACCAATTAAAAAGTGACAGTTGAACTTACAGGTTTGTCATCTGCAGCACTACTGCTGGCTGGCTCATCATTGGTAGTGGACTCTGCCTCACTCTTCTTCACCCCATCATCGGCTTCTGCTTTGACAGGCTCAGGTTCTGATTCACCATTTTGTTCTTCGCCATTCTCCCCATTTTCGCCATTCTCTTCTTGTTCTAAGCAAAATAAATGGTGTAGGTAGTTGTATAAATGAATAGGTACAACAATAATAACAATAACTAATATTTTCTTTGTTACCATGATGATTACTCATGAAACAAAACTATAAAAAACGATAAACTTGTGTACATTAATTAAATTTAACTTCGTCCTGATGTTTCAACTTTACAGAGTTCATGGTCTGCGGGCTTCTGTTTGCCTAAATAAGTAAGTTAAATTTAATTATTATATGCAAATTTATCCGTTTTTAATAGTTTTGTTTCAAAAATAACTAAATTAATCATATATTATCTTCTGTTCACATTATTCATTTATCTTTTCAATAAGTAGCATCTTTATGTATGGTAGCAATATTTTCGACAACTCTATCCAAAATGTGTTTCAAATGAAGAAGGAACCCAAAACATATTACTCAGAGCAAATTTTTATTGAAACCAAACCTGCCTAATTCAGACTTGAAGTAAGTGTTGGGTTTTAGTTGTCATTTGAAGATTATAGTCTATGAATATTTCAATCATAGGCAATATCTACTGGCTACTGGCAAAGCAGTTGTTTGGCTATGATCTCTATAAATCCACAGACAAATATGTTAATCTGTGGATTTGCATCACCATATTCCTGGTATACTTACTCACCCTCATATCTGCTACAGCTCTCCGGGAACAATGTACAAGGTTCTAAGTTCTGAACAAACCTTCAGCAGTGCACCTTATACATTGTTATCATCAAGTTTTCTTTCAGAGTGAAAAAAGGTGACATTTTTTTCATTATTTTCAATGACTGCTTATATCGTGAAACCAACCTTCATTATCATCATCTTCCTCTGCATCAGCATTGCCAGTCCCAGGCATACCATCACCAAGGACACCACTTTCCTCTCGTGACAATCCCAATAGTGCTTTGCCATACCTACAGAAATACAAAAATAATATTTAACTTTTGTCTAGAAATCTCCATAGGCTTCACAATGTAAAATTTAAATAAAAGGACAGATAGTTTAACTTTTATAGAATGGAAGCCAGTTGAAGGGTAGGTACCTGAATCTAAAAGCCAAAAGAGAAACATGGCTCTCCCAACCTGTTTGCAGGGGCCAAATATTCTCTTTGAGTAAAAATAATTCTATTACCAGCCAAATTGGGCATATTCAGTTTACCGGAACGGTCTCATCAGAATGCTAGTGACAAAGGTGGGGAGCGTAGTGTCAACAGGTATATCATAAATATGGAATAAAGCTATAACAAGACTTACCATAAATATGCCTCTGCACACTGGTCAGCGGTGTCCCCATGTTCTTTAGCGAGGAGCTCGCAAGCCTTGGCTAATGCTTCAGTAGCCGCGTTGTAATCCCTCACAGCTAGATTTCGACGCCCACTAGCCAAAAGCTCAGTTGGGGTCTGTGTGGGTTCCTCAACGTCCGTCATCTGAAAAAATAGATATAATGGTACGAAATGAGATTTTTGAAAAACTAGGTAATTTAAATCCCACGTAAATACAAGATTAATTCATATAAACTTGAAATATTTGAACCAAATAGTTCAATAAACAAAAACGTATCATTTTTGTAACGGTCGTCTTGAACAATGGATTTTAGGTGAAACACGTGTCAAATATTCACACGGTATTTAGTTCAGTTTTCATTAAATAAACGTTATATGAAAGCACCGAGCTCAAAGCAACGAGAAAAGAAAGAATATCTTGTCGTTATTACTAAAGTTAGACATACGTAAAGTAGGTACTACTGCCAGCACGATCCTTGAAAGTTAGTAATACTTACATTGCCTTACTTTTGTTTTAAATCGATTAAAACGAATGGATATCAAACTCCACACTGCAGGTAAAACGCACAAAATTTGCAGATTAAGATGTAAAACCACAAAAAAAACTCAAAATACAGTGCTTGCTTTCTTACAAATTTATCTCGCTTTTTGCCGACCGACCGACCGACTTCACACTCACAGCACAGATAAGAAATTAGAAAACGACGGTACGGTAGCATGACGGTAACCGATAGACGACACGAGTGAAATTGACGTACTGCCAACATGACAAATTCTATCTACTCATTTAATTTCTTAATCTGGGCATAAAAAGCAAACAATGATTGTTTAAAATGTTTTAAACATAGTAATAAAGTGGAGTACTGAAATCCTAACATATGTAAATATATTTTTATCTAAAAGTGACGAGATGATGTTTATATGTTCAAGTTGCACACATGTATTTTTCTAGTTTATCTTGTTGGGAAGAAATCAAGTTGATTCTTATTGTACATCTGTGCTAGCCCGCCAAAAGCGGCAATCCGTGGCGGGAAATGTCATGTCACTGTCATGAATGGCGCGAATGGCGGAACGGAACTAGCGGAAGGGAAATGGATATTCAAATTGATCCAAATCACGTCATAAAATACCTAGATGCAATTTCCTAAAATGAATTAAGCCCTCGTATGCCGGAACGTGGATCCACGATCCGCGTACGGGTAAACTATAAGAAAAAATATTAGCGGCACATACATCCTCGTACGCATCTCGTACGTTGTATCCTGTCGACAAAATAGGTACACACTTAATGTAGGTACTCAAAATGTTATTATATTAATATTTTTGTTTCCGTCGTACTAAATATTACGGAATTAGGTATCAGACTTATGTGCGTGTTATGTTCGCGTTCCTATGAATTAAAATATTGTTTTCCCCGGATTTGTCAAACCGAGATCAAAAACGTAAACAAAAAATTACTATGTTAAAATACCATTCCAGGGGTATAAAACGTTTCTAACCGAATTTATTTTTGAACAACGTATAAGTTCACTTAATACATAGGTACTATAATGTATAATAGTGAGTTGAGCAGACAGACAGACTTAGGTACATGGGGAAACTTTATGGGGTTCCTAGTTTACTACGGCACCCTAAAAATCGACATTTTACATGAAAATCGATTTTTAGTAGGTAACTATTAAAATAAAAACCAATCATTTAGTGTTTCAGTGACTATTTCACCGCATCAAAAAATATTTGTCAAAAAATGTTGTCTATCTATTCTAGAGTTAGAGTGTGGGTATGGTCTCGGCGCCGCGCTGGCGGCTATTTGTCACATTAATTTATAATTTATGTATCTACAAGTGTATTTTGTTCCAAAAATTAGATGTTGTTCATTCATATTACTCCCGCACTCAGCGCTGTTGCTTTTAAGTCCATTCCGTCCGTTTCTAAAGGCCCGGCCACGACATCGGTCTAAGGCGACCGGCTTAGCGGAAAACGTATGGTGCTCCCTCTCGTACCCATATCGGCATCCCGCTCCAACTGATGGATTCGCTCGCCGCTGGTCGCCTTAGACCAATGTCGTGGCCAGGGCATAAGGGCTACATTGTCGCTGAACTTTGAACCTTCTTTGTTTTTTGCTTATACTTACTTGATTCCTTTAAAGGCCAGAGGGGCTACTCCGATCTACTAACACGGTTATGTCGGTTATCCATGGGAAAGTCAATTTGCAGTAACTGTCGAAAAATTTGACTTAAATCTTACTATGACAAAGTCGTACCTATTAGTCGTATGGAGGATCAGAATAAAATTTTATCGATAGTACATAGGTAATTATTATATTTTGAGCCATAAACTTTGAGCTCCAATTAATAACATTATTTAATGTCAGCCTCCGTAGCCTAGTTGGTAGTGACCCTGCCTACGAAGCTGGAGGTTCCGGGTTCGAATCCCGGCGAGGGCATTATTTGTGTATTTATTTATCACAAATATTTGTTCCTTGGTCATGGCTGTCTATGTATTTAAGTACCTATATGTATCTATTATATATATCTATATGTATATATCTATTATATCTTGGTACCCACATCACAAGCCTTAATTGAGCTTACCGTGGGACTAAGTCGATTTGTGTAAGATGTCCCAAGATATTTATTTATTCATTTTATTTAAGCCTCGTACGTATAGTCGCTATTCACAATAAGAGATCAAACTTACTTTTACTTTAGTTCGTCTGAAGAGGGTGCTCCGCGGTCTGTCTGTCTGTGCATGTCACCAGGCTGTGTCTGCTGAACCATGACAGTCGAAATTTTCCCAATGCTGTTCTTTTGTTGCCGTTGTAACAATAAACACTAAAAAGTAGTATAAAATAGAATAGATATGTAAGGGGGCTCCTATATAACAAAACTGATTTTTAATAATAAATTTATGATACGGAATCCTTCGTGCACGAGTCCGACTCGCAGTGGGCCGGTTTTTTTTATTTTAGTATCTCAGCCTAAAATATATATTTTTTTATAATTTTGCACAATATACATTGGTGCATCGTGCATCGCGTAACCACGAGGTAGCTATCGACCTTTCCCCGCCCAGTCATAGCTACCCGCCCAGTGCTAGCATACTAGTGTTGTGACACGCTTTCATCGAATGAAAATTGAAAAGTACATTGACAAAAAGATGGTCTACCGCTTTTCGCTTTTTGTGGTAATAAAGTCGAAAAGTGGCGGACCATATTTCTGGCTGATGGTACCTACAGTCGACATCCATATATTCACGGTGAAAGTGCCAAAATATTTTTACAGTACTTTATTGCCTTGACATTAAATATACTTTAAGCAACTGAACCGTAATTATACCTACTAATACATGATATATTTGACGTCGACTATACCGCCTAGGGTTCACGGTTATGGTGCTACCATTATAATATAACAATGTCACCGAACTTTAGTTGTCCTTTGAGAATTTGCTTCATTTTTGTGCAGAAATATATAATGAAACCTGGGTGGTGGCACCCATGGTGGAGACTTAGCTGACAAGGACCAGTGATAGAAGATCTTAGGTAGAATTTTCTCGCCATAGGTACCTACGTAGGTATTATCAAATAAAAGTGTTAACTATGGGCAAGTTGCATAAAATTGCTGTACCTATTTCAGTTTAATGCGAGATCTTAAAGTAACTAACGATATGTAATCCTATCATTTTCACTAATCTTTTATTTAACAAAATGGGAGCACAGTTTCAAAGGAAAATCTATCGACTATCGAGTATTTTCCTTGTTCATCCCTAGCGATCGCTTCATTTTCCTCAGTTCCATTTCAACGTAGGGGAGGACCGCTCGCCCTTCGAGCCTTCCCTATCGCGAGGGAATTACAATTTTCCAACTCTAAGTCACGCGATAAATAGAATCACTCGGGCTATTAATTTATGAAAAACGAAACATGTGAAGTTTTATTTCGCGTCACGTATTTTTTGATACCGGTTCGGATGCCGATATAAAAGTAAGTATTTGCGATTGACGTAAGTTTCGCGTCTGTTGTTAGTCACCAAAACTCATTTCGGCGAAGGTGCCGAGGTTTTAAGGTAATTGGTTTGGATTCATGAGTTGCTATATACTGGTAAGAATCGTGTAGTTAGCCCCATAAAGAAACTTGTATATCAATACCTACTGTTTTTTTTTGTTGCACCGATTTAGGTTAGGTAGGGGAGACCAGGTATAAAAGTAACGCGGGATGAACGTAACAAATTCATTTAAAAATTTTCTACGACATCTATCCGAACGTCCTTCAGGGCATTAGATGCCATTTCGATTCCCCCCTAACCTCAGTTACACCCACGGTGCTGTGACGGCAGGTTATGCGTGTAGTGCTATGGTCCCAGAAAAATGCGTCAAAAGTAAGTTTTTAACGATTATTTCAATCTTATCTAGATTTTTCATGGTAAACGCTATAGCTTACGTTTTGCATGGGTGTTGTTAAGTCACTAATCATTTACAGTTTGAGGGTTGCAAATCAATGTTTTAATGATGCTTTTTACGTTTTTTTGCTACGTGTTTGTGGGATTCTGGAAATTCGATACCCAGGGATGAATGAAACAACTTGTTACTTTCATCCCGATTCCCAAATTGGAGGCTCATTGGTACACCTATGTGCTAGCGTTTATTAAATAACTCATATACTTAGTGCCTTTTTGTTGCAGAATGTCTAATATACACAAAATAACAACAGACAGAAGTCCAACAAAATAGAAATTATAGCTTTAGCTGCAGTTGAGGTGATCCTTTTTTTAACCCTTTACCTACGGGTGTCAACCAGAGTTGCCACCAAGGCAACAGCCGTGCAGTACGGGTGTCAACTATAGTTGATCGAAGTACTGGTCATGTTTAATATTTTTTTTATTCAAAACTAGACCTTGTATCTTGGTAATAGTGGTCACAATATGCTTTGGGATTAGTATAGATGCAAAGAAAAAAATACCCTAATGTTTCGGTAGATGGCTCTGATATAAATATATTTTTAAAACTACCGCTTTTTTTGCTGGCAACTGGGGTTGACACCCGTACTGCAGGAGTGCCAAAAATTGAAATCAATATGGCGGACAATAGTGATGTTTTAAATTTTATCGACTTGTTGTGAGAAACAGATCAGAGAATACCCGTACTTTACAGATTTGTCGATACCTTAGTGCCCACTCTTACTAACTATACAATCTAATAAGTTTAAAAATTAAATAATTATACACATAAAACCTTATTAGATTCAAATTATTGTTCGATTTTTTCCCTAATCGATGCAACATATCGACAACTGTGTCGATAGACGCACATCACTATTTTTCATAATGTGAGAAATTGTTTGTTTGCAAGGTTTTTATTGATTGATATTTATGCTTTTTTTTAATAATTATAGTCTTTTGAGTATTTGTTTGTGTTAAATATACCATAAACTAATGTTTTTACACTTAAACTTGTGAAATTCGCGAGTGGTAACTTATAAATCTTCAAATTCTTAGTGACTGATATATTACTTGATTTTATTAAAAAAAAGGGAATATTATTACTATATGTGATTATTTTTTGATTAAAGACAACATATGTAATATGTGTGCGAAATTTCAAGTGTGTAGCTGCAATACTATAAAAGTTCCAGGTAAGTGAAGTTATGCCTTACACCGGCTCTCGAAAAAACATGCCCGTATTGAGAGGTTACGGAGTGATACAGGGCCCCGTAGGTAAAGGGTTAAATGCCCTACGGGACGCAGAAAAGACGTACCAACTGGCTCACATCACTTTATATAGTCATGTAAAGTAAAGGAAAGCTTTACTTGAAAGTTCAGCGGCACTACCCAAGGCGGGATTTGTTTCTGAAAAAACTCATTTTTTTTTATCGTATTAGGTACATTGTAAGCTAATAATATACTCAGAAATAAGGACAATGCAAGAAGCATTTAATTCCTTGCACCTAAGCATTTGCTTATATGCCATTTAGAATAAGACAGAAAGTTGATTGCTCTCACGTCACTCATATATCCTGTAGGTATAAATTAATTTCCTCTCATGTAATACCTAATGTTAATTACATTCATTCATTGTTAATGTTTGTCTTTGAGATAGTGATATTGTAAGACTGTTGATTACTTAAAAATACTAATTACACATAATTATATTGATTTTTTTACAGTTATTTACTTTGTTTCTATTATCCCTATGCACTGTTACAACCAGCCCTGGGGGTAGGGATAATTGCAACAAATTCCATCCTTCACTGTGAGCCATTTTTCTGTAAAACTGTTCGATGTATGAAGTTTATTTTGGTACCAAAAGATACATGAAATATGTGTCTATTGCACATAAAGACGCAAAGTTTGACAACTGCTACCAAAAAAATATAAAAAATCAAAAACTGAAAATTGTTACGTTCATACCTGGTCTCCCCTACTTACGTGATTGACCGATATTATTATCGTGATAACTGTACCGCAATGCACTTAATTCCTGGTGGTTACTTATTCTCATTTCTTTCTGTTTGTAGTATTAAAGGTATAACCTACAGTTATAACGATTTTACTGCTTTGTCTATAGTTCGAAGTGCGATTTGATGATGTCTAACTGCTGATGATGAGAAGCAAGTAGATGTATTAAATTCATCAACGACACATGAGAACTTACCTGTTTCAAATATGGCTAAACATTTTTTTTATTGTAATTATCACTTAATATTTTACCTTTATACCTAGTTCTAGCAATTAATGGCGAGACGATTAAGTATAGTCATAATCCCGAGTGGCCTGAGGTTCCAATTGTGGTTGACTAACCCTACCTATATAATACAGAATGTGCCTTTAAAGGGGTCATCCTATTTTTGTTTTATTCTCTGGTTAGATACTGACACTGATTTAAATATTTAACAGATAGACAATAGTCGAAAATTTTAAATTTCTACTTTTTGCCTCAGTGAGTAGGTTTTTAGGAAATATAACTAACTTCTATACTTAAGGTACCTATTAAATGCGCGGCGGCTTCAAAACAACATTAATTATTACAATTCACTAAAGGGACCCCATCAACAATGACAACAATATCATCTTATATTAAATCTTAAAAGCATGACGTGCATGATGTGAGGAAATAGCAATGAGGCTTGTCGGAATATTCCGGTCCTTTGCTAATAAAATGCTCACGGTATTTTGGTGTGCTACGAAGATTATCTTCGGTAAAATAAGGATCCGTATCCGATATGGCAACAACTTATGTAGTTAGCTATGTACAGTGGCGTTAAGAATTGCGTGGACAATTTAAGAATGAATTCATTCATAAACTGCATGCCCTTGCTATTTTGTACCCTACTGTATAAGCGTCTCCTAACTTAGCAAGCCGCTAAGTATTGTTTGTCACTTACGCTCTTATATACATATTGATAAACCCGAAACGTTTATAAATATAACGGGGCTAGCTTTTACAATTTCAAGGTCTTATTTCAATACGTTAGGGTTGAAAATCCGTAAAAAAACAAATGCGTGCGAATAACGCTGCGATTCGCATTAAAACAGCCACCCGTTACACAATGCCTATCTTTTCTATCTGTAGCTAGTGCTAATTTAGTAACAGGAACCTAATGTTTTCTTTTAGGTGAGGACCAAGGTCCTCAGGAGATGGTCAGTTCACCCGGGAGCACAGTACGGCCACGAAAATTGCTCCCCACGGCTACGGCAGTCCGGCGCGCGCGTACATCGCCTACCACAAGCTCGGCGGCGCCAGCATGGACACGCAGACTCCACCGCAGGTATACAGGCATCTACAGTGCTTTTACACTTGCCTTAATTGTATATGATACGAGTATGACCATGAACGTTGCTCCCCACGGCCACAGCAGTCCAGCGCGCGCGTACATCGCCTACCACAAGCTCGGCGGCGCCAGCATGGACACGCAGACTCCACCGCAGGTATACAGGCATTTACAGTGCTAATAAGGCACTGTCTTAGATTGTACATGACCATGAAAATTGCTCCCCACGGCTACGGCAGTCCGGCGCGCGCGTACATCGCCTACCACAAGCTCGGCGGCGCCAGCATGGACACGCAGACTCCACCGCAGGTATACAGGCATTTACAGTGCTAATAAGGCACTGTCTTAGATTGTACATGACCATGAAAATTGCTCCCCACGGCTACGGCAGTCCGGCGCGCGCGTACATCGCCTACCACAAGCTTGGCGGCGCCAGCATGGACACGCAGACTCCACCGCAGGTATACAGGCATCTACAGTGCTTTTACACTTGCCTTAATTGTATATGATACGAGTATGACCATGAACGTAGCTTCCTACGGCCACGGCAATCCGGCGCGCGCGTACATCGCTCGGCGGCGCCAGCATGGACACGCAGACTCCACCGCAGGTATATAGGCATCTACAGTGTTTTTACACTTGCCTTAATTCTATAAGACTATTAAAATTGCATCCGACGGCAATGGTGGTCTGGCGCGAGGTGGACGCGAGCGTACATCACCTACCACAACCTCAGTGGCGCCAGCATGGATATGCAGACTCCACCTCTCCACACAGGCATCTATAACAGCAGTGTTATTCACTAAGGAAACCGCCTTGCTGTCAGCGCTGTGTCAGCGCTGCGGCAGCGTCGAGCCTAAAAATGGTATTCACTAATGTACTTTAAACGACACTAGCGCTCGGCGACGAATGCGCCGTGAGCTGGAACTACACTGCGTCGAGAGTTTAACGTTTAATGTACGAACTTCGTATTCTCTAATGAAAAACAGCGACGAACTCGCCCACAACCTCGCTCACAGCCTCGATTCCTCATGTCAAATAAAACAGCTAGGATTTTAGACAAGGCTGTCTCGACGTCGAGCTCGTTGACGAACGCAGAGTCGAATGTGTGAATAAGAGAATAGCATAGCAGTGCTTTTACACTTGTATATTATGATACGAGTTATACGAGTATGACCATGAACGTTGCTTCCCACGGCCACGGCAATCCGGCTTGCGCGCACTTCGCCTACCATACCATACCTACGTGAAAAAGAATCGGGCCCTTCGAGACGTTACAGGTGACACGTTTACTGAGACATGATTTTGATAAGTAGATACTCTGTATAAGTACCATCTACATGTTTTTGTACTGCATGTATATTTTTGCAAAAATATAAAGGACAAGCAATACTTAAAAAAACATTAGCACACCTTTGAGAAACCAAGAAATCCTATATTTAACCAAAATGTTTTTGTTTTTAAACTAAATATGTTTTAGATCAAATCTAAACATGACTCTCTATAAGTCAGTATTTTTTGCTACTATGCATTTGGTGCAGATATTAAGTAGTTACAGTAGGTGCGCAGTTTTTTCATCTTTTAAGTAGGTGAGCATTTCAACGTTCCCGTCTGTAAAGGCTGAAATACATGAAAGCGTTCATTTCAGGAATGCGAGTGCGGCGTGCATCCATCCGTCTTCTATTTACTCGCTACGCTGCTTCTCACGAGGTTTGTTCCTATGTGTATGTTGTAGCAATGTACATTATGTACACTAGGGTGTCCCCTATTTTACGAGTTTTAGAAATTAATAACGCATACCCCCTAAATCGGTTTCTTTGAACTCAAAACACACTGAAAAAAAAAATCAGGTCATTTCTGTAACTGCAACCCGTGCCGACTTTCATGCCATTTTCCTATACAATGTATGAAAATGACCAAAATTTTTTTTCGTTTTTTTTTATTTTTTTCTATGGCATTAAAATATACTACTGCCTTATAAACATTTTATCATAAAATTAACTTGATGAGAACAGAAAAACAATACATTATTATCAACTTACTGTCTGACTAATTTCTTTCATAGTAATTTGTATGGGAATTTCAGATGAAAGTCGGCACGGGTTCCTGTTACGGGAATGAGCTGATTTTTTGTTTCAGAGTGTTTTGGGGTTATAAAATCCGATTTAATCCGTAAAATAGGGGACACCCTAATGTACACGTTGCAGAATATTCTCAAAATTGCGGGAACATACACGGAAATTTCCGAGAACTTTCATGGGAATTTAAGATAAGTTCTCATTGAGAATGTTTCCACGAGAACTTATAAAAAAATGTTATGAAGATTAAAAGGCATGTACATATATACAACGGTTTTGGCATGATTAGGTAGCTTGTAAAATTTCAATTGCCGAGAACATTCTCTATAGATAGAAGTTTCGCAATTTATGAAACTTCTCCTCGTTACATTGCTAGTCTTGAATAACTTTTGAAATTAACCTATTTCACAGTCCCCGGATATATCAGGCGAATAAAATAATCGCTATCCTTTTCCCGGCATAGAAAAGAAAAGGCTAACATTTATCTGACAGTTACATTTTCGACCATAATGAAATATGTAGGTAAATATTGTAAGTACCTATGTTTATTTGTGTCAAATATGCAGTTGAGGCAGTTTTGTAGAAGAGCTGTCTCGCTAAAGATATAAGTGTGCAATTTTTTATTACTTATGTATCTATTAAATTAGTTTTTAACTTTAGTTACCCTTTAAATTGGTAACTTTGCCACAAATTATGTACGTGTTACGGGCTGTTTTAAGCAAAGGAACTAAGATAATGATTATAGCTAGTAATTAACTAATAAGTTTTCCCCTAATGAAATAACTATTTATCAACAAGGTAGTAGTATAATTTGGATGGCAAAAAGGTATGGAATAACCTCCCGAAAAATATAGTTACAGTCTTACAGTTCATCTATAATATTTGGGTTATTCCCACCTGTTACCACCAACTTGACACCAGTGGTAACAACTGGGAATTTTTTTCCCACCTGTTACCACCAGAGTACTTGGTGGTAACTACTGGGAAAAAGAATTCCCAGTAGTTACCACCAATCACTTTAGTGGTAACTACTGGGAAAAATAAATCCCAGTTGTTACCACCAAGTACTTTACTAGTAATGTGCTTGTTTTTAATAGAATATACACAAAATACTTTGCCAGTTATTAATAAGGAGCAAATTTTATGAATATTACTTTATTTATAAAATATATTATTAACCATCGAATTTTACTAAAAATGAATAATTTTGAAAATATTTTTTAAACTTTTTTTTTAATATGTTGTCAGTATTACCTACTCTGAATCTGAACCAAAATATTAAGAACTACTCACTTGATTATCACAGGGGCAGGTAAAAAGCGATGACGGGTGACCGGCTCGTAGAAGGGATAACTTTCATTTTTCATCGTGTTGTTTTAACTGATTACGAATCTCAATCCTTTTTTAAGATTATTATAACTACTACAAGGTTTTAGGTACTTACACGAAAAATGAAATATTGAAATGTTCTTGTTTTGAATAAAAAATCAGTGTAATTCATCTTTATTTGTAGTATAACATTTTATAATAATTATAGTCTCTGGAAATTGTTACCATTGTATAACAAAATTTATGGCTACTAGATATACTATTGCAATAGGACTACTAAATATTAACTTAGTGGTAACTACTGGGAAAAATAATTCCCAGTAGTTACCACCAATTAGTTTAGTGGTAACAGTTGGGAATTTCAATTCCCAGTTGTTCCCAGTGGTAACAGGTGGGAAAAAAAATCCCAGTTGTTACCACTGGTGTCAAGTTGGTGGAAACAGGTGGGAATAACCCTAATATTTCACTTAGTTACCCCATAGTAGGAAACCGTACAGGGAAATTGAGGCGGCATAGCCGTAATTAATAATTACGCAGATACCTACAGTATTTTTATTTGCTATTTTTCTTTTCCTTTTCCGTCTTATAGAAATATTGATAAGATCGAAAGAGACAAACGAGAGGCGGTTAGGACACGTTTATGAATAAGTGTTTAAATTAAAGTCTCCTTAGAACATACGAGTACAGTAATACCCCGTTTAACGCGGGTTCACTTATATTATTACGTTATTTACTGTTTTAAGTAAAACAAGTGTACTACAGATAAAAGGCAGACTTGTAAAATTATTCAACTATTCATATTCAACTAAGTTTCTATTCATTATTCAACTAAGTACTATGACAACAATTCCCTGAAAAACGTTAAAGTTATGTTGAGTCTACTGTTTTTTGATACGATATTTCTACATAAATAAATACTCTGTACCTACACTAAATACTACCTACTGTTTGCTTAAGCCACGTTTTCACTTAGTGTTCCGAGCGAGCACTCGCTTGTTTGTGGACTGACGAACGAACATTTTGCTAAGTGATTATTGTTTTCATCTGCCCATGAACGAACGAATGCTCGCTCAGAACATTAAGGTGCGTTCAAACTAAAAGAGCATTCGCTGATGTTCTAACCTCCCACTCTACGAAATTCGATCGGTACACAAAACGTGATTGGTTGATTTCGTAGAGCGGGGGATAGAACAGCGAATGCTCTTTTGGTTTAAACGCACCTTTAAGTGAAAATGCGGCTTTACGCAGCTCAACCTATTTTTTATTGAAGTACGTAGGCATAGCAACAAGTACTATGACGACACGACACGACAGTTCAAGAGCTTACGCAGGCGATACCGAGAACAAGCAAAAGTACTTACGTGTTAAGTAGAGGGTAAAAATAACGGGTCATCTATTAGTCCTATTCATAGAATTGACAAGTTTATTTTAAACGAATAGTTAACTGTGTACATAGGTACTTACTTAGTTCTGCGGCCACTCGAGTTTATTTTATACGAACGTAATATGAGGCCGACCTACGGGCGTGTAATTTTGTCAAGTGGGTTTAAGAGTAGTTTTTAGGGTTCCATAGCCAAAATGGCAAAAACGGAAACCTTATAATTTCGCCATGTCCGTCTGTCCTTCTGTCCGTCTGTCCGCAGCATAGCTCAGTGGCCGTTAATACTAGAAATCTGCAATTTGGTACCTACAGGTATACATACTTATTAATCATGCCAACAAAGTGGTACAATAAACACTAGAAAAAAACCTTCCGGTACCTCCCCAATTGGTGAAGTGGGGATGATTTTTTTATTTGCTGTAATCCTATAGTGTGGGCTGTGGGGTATCATTGAATAGGTCTATTAAAAAGTATAAGGGTCTTAAAAGAAAATTTTTTTTCCAAAGTATATTTACTTTGGAAAAAAACTTTCTTTTAAGACCTCGGAGATAATCGCTCCAGAAGAAAAAAATGGTGCCCCCCCTCTAACTTTTGATCCGTAGGTCCAAAAAATATGAAAAAAAAAACATGGCATCAGGCTTATACGAGTAGGATACTTTAGGCACTGGTCTCACCGCGAGCTACTAAGCTATGAACTATCGACTATAAACACGAACAAAAGATACGCACTCCCGTGTAAATAAAAGAGACACGGCGATACTCGCCCGGCGGTGATAGCTGATAGCTGAGCGAGTATCGCATTAGGAGGCAAATGCCCATAATCGCCACGCTGGGCAAGCGGATTGGCGATCGCAGTAATGTGTCCACTATGATGACGCTGCTGCCCATCATCAATCTTTTATCAAATAATGGTCAGTGACACTTTAATCTCTTAGTCGACTCTTACGACACCCGCAGGAGAGGAGTTGGGGTGGTGACAAATGTATTCTTACTGCCGTCACCACACGGCAACCATCACCACACGGCAAACATAAAAAAACCTAAAAGCTAGCTACCTACTGTTTTAGTCAAACGTAGTCAAACTCTCTTAACTTATTCAATTCAACAACAATGCCACGACTGGCCGTTCCGTAAACCGAAGTTGTTTATGCTGTTAGTTAAATTGAAGAAGTTAGTCACAGCTTTACTGGGTTATGCCTCAGTTCCAGACCTAGGTACGTGGTTAGTACATGTGGAGCAATAGTTATTTATTATACAAGGGGGCAAAGTTGTTGTTTAATTGTCGTGCCAATATTGAGACCTGAGCTAGCGAAAGATTCAAAAATTGAGCCACGAGCGTAGCGAGTGGTTCAAAAACTGGAATCTTGAGCATTGCGAAGGTCTCAAGGCACGAGAGTTGAACAAACTTTGCCGCCAAGTGTAATACAACTTTTTTCCCCTCACTATCGCGAGGAAATATGATTACAAATCTCATCCTAATGTAAATTAACTTAAAGAAACCATTTAAAACTCAATGTCGAAACGTATCGTAGAATAGAGTTACTTCTGGAACTTAAATATAGCCAATGGCTTACAAAGTCACCCATGAGAACGACCAATTTAACATGTGAGCTCCGATTGCGCATGTTTACTACGGTCATACAGATCCACTTATACTAGGCAGTAGGGGGCTATAGGAATTAGAGCAATGTCCAATTACTTTATTCACAAGTTTTTTTTTTTTTTATACCACGTCGGTGGCAAACAAGCATACGGCCCGCCTGATGGAAAGCAGTCACCGTAGCCTATGGGCGCCTGCAACCTCAGGGTGTCACATGCGCGTTGCCGACCCAATAAAAATAACGTTGGCACAACAAAGTGGCTCTACTCCACCAGCTGATCGTAAGTGAAAAGTAGAGCCCAAATCGCGGCGGCAACGAACAGGAGACAATGAGTAACCTGTTAGTTGCCACCGCCTTGCTGGCCCGCTAGATGCTGGTAAATACACCGGCTGACCCCGAAACACGGCAAACACGAAGGTAAGTCATTTCACGGGCGTTTACACCGAATGTACGGTGGTAGCAAACCAGGCGGGTACTAGTAAAAATACCCTACCACCGGCTGAGAAACACAAGTGTGTAAAAAGCGTTTTTACCCGCTCGTATTAAACGATAAACGAGCGCTTTACGAGCTAGTGAGGGGAAAATACGTTTAGTTAGGTACTAGAAACGTCTAGTAGGTGCTTAATTAGAATAATTAGATACAGGTACTAGGGAACCCTCGGGGTGGTTTGATATCTGAGCCTCGTAAGACCTAATGTAGGTACATTACCATGTAAGTACATACATAGTTGTTGCAATCCAATTTAAATCTTACATGAACCAATTAAACTACAATTTCTTTGGTTTCATTGCTTTTTGAAACTAACAAAATTCTTACTAACTTATATTCTTATATTAGAATAAGGTTCAAATTAGTTGTAAAATAACTATGGTGATTATAATAACTATTATAAGTTTAATATACTGTTAGTTGTAGGAATATACTGCGGTATTATCAATAGGTACCTACGTAGGTACCTAAACATAGGCAGTAATTTGCTATTATGAGAATAATGGTAATATTCTAGCGGTTCATATATATAAGCCACAACAATCAAATACACAATTTATTTTCCTAAGACCCTGCCATAAAAGAGAAATATTCAAAATTTGTCATTGAAATTTTTACCTTGTCCGAAAATTCAAAGAGTCAAAACCATTTTTTTTGCAATCCTGTTTTACTTGCATACAACTTAAATTTGTTGGTTATTAATAAGTAAGTCATGTACTATCGGGTTCAAAATAGCGTGGACACCTCTAGGGCGACTTTCCTATGCGCTCGCTTGAGCTTTGTTAGCATAGGTTGTCTTATCCACACTAGATGGCGCTGCTGGCGAAGCGCAATGAACTATTTAGAAGGTCTACTGCGAACTTGGAGAATCGTAAATGTCGAGCATCTATCTCTGTCACTCTAATAAAGGTATCTTCAACTTGACAGAGACAGATACTTGAAATTAACGATATTTATAGTTCGCTGTAGGCTCTCTGATTATTAAAATATTTTAAATAATGAATATTATCTACCTAATAATATTATTTAGTATACCTTTGTGGTAAATAAATAAAACCACATTTATAAATAATTATGTTTATTCTTAAATCATTAGAAATAAGACGAGCGCTTTCGAAATGTCAGTTTACTAAAAAACACCGTTCAAAAATAGTTCATTACAAATATGTAATAATATTTTATAATTATTTACATATTGGTCCGATTATTCTATAATTAATATAAATAAGGCAACATTCAACAGGTTCAATCACTTTGAATAAACATTAAGACACGTCAAAATTATTTACCTTATTTTAATCTTAAATAGACCCAAGTATCAGTAGTTTCAACCAGTCAAATAACTTTCGGAATCGACGTAATCACCTGATATCTATGCATTATGTAAACAGTTTTGAATTGATATTTCATTCATAGTCGTAGGTGAATAAAAATCGATCACTCGGTCAGGCGGTATTTAGCCTAGTGTAGTGCTACCCACCCATTTCAACCAGAGACCCAATATTATTAAACGATGGGCTATCCAGTATTTCTTCGCCTAGGGAACACAGTAAAAGTTACAGACATATTTTAGTACAGTTGATCACTAGCTGTTCAGACTGCCGACGAGTAAATTTTCTAAGAGTATTCACTCGCCCGCGAAGAATAAACTCGCCGATAGCTACCTACTCACTGCTCGCAAGTAGCTATCGGCATGTCGCTACTGCTGATTTGTGATTGTCAAATTGGTAAAGGCCTATTGTTCCGCTTGAGGATAACAACGATTTTCTAGTTGAATTCATACGCAAGAATGCTCAGAAGAGCGAACCTAGAAAGGTTCGCTTTACATTTATTATATCGAGAGCTGAGTGGCCAAACCCGATAAGTCGAGATATTTTTTCATTGAAAAAACAAACCTCACGTAAGTGACATTTAGTTCGTATTTCAAAAACCGGTTTTCTCGAGTTATCGGCTTTGACCCCGCCACCTTCGATACCCCGTAAAACCTCTCGTTTCACATGACACGAGTTGTAACAACTGAGATTTTTTCCCACCTGTTACCACTTTAATATTTGGTGGTATGATACCACTGGTATCTACTGGGAAAAATAAATCCCACGATTTTTAATTCCCAGTTGTTACCACTTGTGGGAATAAATAATAATAATAAATATCTTGGGACATCTAACCCAAATCTACCTAGTCCCACGGTAAGCTCAATTAAGGCTTGTGATGTGGGTACCAAGCGACGATATATATATATATATATATATATATGTCGGAGATATGAGTTACTAAATCTAGAAAACGATAAGCAATGTTTTGCTTGGAGTGGTCTTTGCTTGGTCCATGCAGGTTTGCAGGTAGATGATACCAACCTATGAACAGGTGGCGGGTGACCTGACAGTATAAAAGGTCACTACTGCAGTGTTCATCAATTCATTCCCGTGTTAGACATAGAACGATTCACTCTTGTCTTGTTATGTGAAGGGTTTACATTCTTATGAAGGAAGTTATTTCTAAGGAGTATGCATCTATGCATGGACGCAAGCTTAGAACTCTCCATTCGTTTTCTACTACTGCGTAGATGCGTGGATACAAGATTCTGAGTGCTGTTGGTGGCGAGTAACGAGAAGCTAGGAGGCAGATAACTGGAATCTTACCCCTCTTAGCTCTGCTGTCATTAGGGTTCCCGATATCAGAAGTGGGATGAAGACTCAAGGCTCACGTAACAGTGAGTACTGGTATTGTATCACATGTAAACGGTAAGGTTTAAAATCGACAACAGTTGGTAAGGTAATGATTGTTCACTATGTTTGCAGTTAAGTTTGATTTGAGTCGTGATTTAGAAAACTGCTTTGTTATTTTTTTGTGATTACTGTTGTAAGAAAACGTGTGGGTAGGTATCCTACCCTATTGGAAAAAAAAAAAAAAAAAAAAAAAAAACAGTAATTCTAGTGATTTCAAAGTATATCATGACCCATACTTATTACTTACTTAGTTGTGAAATACTAGCAGTACCAAAATATGGGCAGGTAGCCCTTTGTTTTGTTTTGTTTTCGAGTCTACCAAAAATTAATTTGTGATAGTGATAAACATTTTCAATCCATGCCTTGTGTTAAAAGTTTTCTATGCGTGTGAAATTACCGTTACAGATGTTCAACTTCAAGATCAACAAGCTCACTGTCATAGTAGTCTACAGTTTCATCCATGATGAATATGCTGTGACGATGAAACGAGCGCAATTTCTTGCGATACCTATGTCCAAGAAATTAAGAATTGAAGACGCCAACTCTATGGTTATTTTGGAGCAACGGAAATTAAAGGACAGGTTTCTTTCCAATTGTTTTAATGAAAAATTAGAAGCAGTAGTTTAAAGAACTAACGGTTGACATTTCTGTTTGTAACGTTAAGTTTTTGTGTTTTTAATACGTTTTATTATTTGCGAGATTAATTTGATTATAGTAAAGTGAAGCACAATCTTATTTTGATGTCGAGCATAAGATGAGGTCAGTGTCTAACCTCAAACTTTAGGTACTTAGTGTTATGATTAGGTCTAGCATTCCAATTATCTCAACATCTGTTCAAAACTGCTTATTGCTAGTCTACTTGAAAAAAAAAAAAAAAAGGAAATCAGTCGGCTTTGACTTTACTTTGTTTTTGTGATAAAAATGATATCGTACAATTTGATGATTACAGTTCAACATGGTGAGTCAGAACGAGCTGCCGGCCTGCAAGTTGTTGATGTCATGCCCGGTGGCGTAGCAGGTGTCGCTACTGCCTACCGTGAACACGTGGTGCAGCACGTGGTGTGGACACGTTGTTAATCCGCTGAGCAGTTCACATTTTTGTTGGGCTATTTGAGGTCTGAGCTAATTGGTGAAACTAATGTTGTTGTAGCCATCGAGGGTTTATTCCCTTTCGATTCTATAGAGTTGAAAAAAATTTGGAGGAAGAAATGCAAAATTGAAACTAAATTAGACATCAATGTTACAGTTACGCAAGTTTAAAATAAACAAGTTTTATTAAACGCATTGAGATCGGTTATAATAATTTCTGAAGGGTGATGATGATGGTCATGATGGTGGTCATGATGATGGTCATGATGGTGGTCATGATGGTGGTCATGATGGTGGTCATGATGGTGGTCATGATGATGGTCATGATGGTGGTCATGATGATGGTTATGATGGTGGTCATGATGATGGTCATGATGGTGGTCATGATGGTGGTCATGATGGTGGTCATGATGATGGTCATGATGGTGGTCATGATGATGGTCATGATGGTGATCATTGTAGTGATCGTGGTGATGATCATGATGGTGGTTATGGTGATGATCATGTTAGTGGTCATGATGATGATGGTGGTGATAGTCATTTCTCATTATGTGGGCTGTCCATAGTTTCAATTTGACTACTTTAGTTTAATTAAAGTTGTGGATTATAATTATTGGAATTAGTCATTTAGTTTGCAATCGTAGAATGAAACATTTTACATTCAGTTTGGTTACCTTTTCTCAGACTGCATACACCATTTTATCATTCGTAATCGTAGGTGTAAAATCGGATCTATTTTTCCGTCTCCGTGCGGCCACGATTGTGGGTGGCATGCGTTTGGTTTGATGGTGTAATCGGTCGATGTGTTTTTGGTTTGGTTACCGGATGGAGGTAGACCAATTTTGTTGTTGCTGGATGGAAGCAACTGTGGTTTTGGTTACCGGATGGAGGTAGACCAACTTTAGAGTACTGTAACCCATTTGTTGGTTTGTTGAAGTGTTTCATTTGACTATTGTAGAACTATGTCTGTTACTGGCTAGTAAAGTAGTAAGTACATAGACTGACTAGTCTATTCGAATGTTAATGAAGTTGATTTTAATTCCCTGGGTTGATTAAACGAGTACCTAAATAATTTTTAAATATAATGAATTCCAATCATCACTCATGTGAGCTTTCAATGGACCGAGAGCAAGTCCGAGGGATTGAGCGTGATCTAATAATCGCATCGGAAGTTCCGAAGCATGTAAAAGGTGCACGTGGACTGCTTTTTATGTGCAGTATACTCTTTGCGAGGAGTAGCACTTACGCGGCTGAGATGGTTAACTTCTGATAGGTTATTGGATCCTAACAATCCGATGGACTGAAATGAAATTGGATGGTTATGATGTAACCTGGTTGAGTAATTTACGTTTTTGTTTGAGTCGAGAGGTTGACTAATTTGAATCATTCATTAATTGAGATCATTTTGGTAATGCCACAAAAGAAGTTATTGTTGTTAAACGGGATGAGGTGACTATGTCACAATGTGAGTTTCCGATAGACATAAACGTGACTTGTGTTTCCTTAATTTTGATTTTACTGGTAACTGAAACTGAGCTGGTGGCACTATCAAAATTGTCTAACAAATTGAAGTTCATAAATGATTGAATACAGATAACATTTTGTTGTTAATGAAAATGCTAGAAAGCCAAGTACCACGTGAAGTAGATGAAGATTGTTGTGGCATGAAGGATGAGGTTCTCAGTTCGGTTGGTCGACCGTACCAGAGGCTTGATCGTAGCCGTAGCCCGTTAGAAGTCGGTGTCTACCTTTGAGTAGTCCGTGGGTACGCGGTGCGCGATAAGCTCTGGCGGAGGTCGGGTCTTGTAGAGACCGTAGAGTCAGGGTTGACTCGGCGATCCCTTGGGGATGCGCGTAGTGTGTGGTTATGTGATAACCAATAGGCCACGAATGAGAGACCTGCTTCCGAAAGTTTGCCGTCATGTATTTTACGTAAAAGGTGGCTATGAAAGCCAAGTGGTACTTGTCTGGTCTTGCATTTAAATTGGTGGTAATGAATTGACTTTAAGTGATCCTAAATTCAGTGGCAAAGAATAAAATTATTTTCCTTGAGTTGAGTTGATTTTACGTAGACAGATAATTTGGTCAGGAGTAACCGAGTGGTGAGAAAGATTACTGATGTACGTGTTTGTTTCAGATACAAGCGAGGACGCTTGTCTTGTCAGTATGGCCGTGTCGGAGATATGAGTTACTAAATCTAGAAAACGATAAGCAATGTTTTGCTTGGAGTGGTCTTTGCTTGGTCCATGCAGGTTTGCAGGTAGATGATACCAACCTATGAACAGGTGGCTGGTGACCTGACAGTATAAAAGGTCACTACTGCAGTGTTCATCAATTCATTCCCGTGTTAGACATAGAACGATTCACTCTTGTCTTGTTATGTGAAGGGTTTACATTCTTATGAAGGAAGTTATTACTAAGGAGTATGCATCTATGCATGGACGCAAGCTTAGAACTCTCCATTCGTTTTCTACTACTGCGTAGATGCGTGGATACAAGATTCTGAGTGCTGTTGGTGGCGAGTAACGAGAAGCTAGGAGGCAGATAACTGGAATCTTACCCCTCTTAGCTCTGCTGTCATTAGGGTTCCCGATATATATATATATATATATATATATATAATAGATAGAAATATATAGATACTTAAATACATAGACAGCCATGACCAAGGAACAAAATATTTGTGATAAATAAATGCACAAATAATGCCCTCGCCGGGATTCGAACCCGGAACCTCCAGCTTCGTAGGCAAGGTTACTATCAACTAGGCTACGGAGGCTGACGCCCCCGAAACTATGGTCTAATACCGTAAAATCACCTAACTATGGTCCAATACTGCAACTATATAATAGTCCACAATTTCAATTCTTAATAAACGTCAGTCCCAATCTTCTTGTTGGGAGCATTTGGAGTTTAGTTAGGTAGTTTTACGGTACTTATTGTGTTTATTCAGGAATTGCTAACGGATAAAAACACAAAAAAATAGGACACTTCATTTTATTCTATATTTTTTATTAATTAATTACAAATTACAACCAATCTTAATCTTAATAAATAATTTATGTCTTGTTAGCAAAAAACGCTGTTTAATCAATTTGCAGTTGCACTTATGAATGATAATACGTATTAAAAAAAATACAAAAGCTGTATCTGATTTTAACCCTATATATTTTATTACTTTATCTACAAGGCGTATTTATTTCAAACCAAAACATAATAATAAATCTTATGACTGCACAATGGAAGCTAAAACATATTTTTTTATTATATTTGCCAATTTCTAAGAATGAACTTTTCACAGTTATAGATTAATCCTTATTAATATGAGGGTAAGACTCACCATTTTTCCGATAGCCTTAACGTCATATATATATAAGGCTCATTTCTAAACTATCAAATGTTCATTTTTAGAAATCGGCAACTTTTAATAACTATTATACTACAAGATATGTAAGGTTCTGAAATTAAATTACCTTCAAGCTATTGAGCGATTTCATGTTTACATTTAATTTTTCAACGAGTTTTGTGCTAAGACATACCATCTTTTGAAATAATTCACTAAAAGTTACCATCAATAGAAATTGATAACATTGTAAACAAAATATCTAAAGAAAAATCCATAATCAAGTACTATTTTATTATTTTAGGATAATGTAATGGCATGAGTTGGTTAAATAAATAAACACATTAAGTGAGCAGTGTTTATAACGTTGATTCGAAATTAAACACATTTTGAATACGAGGTGTGCTTTAATTTAATTAATTTACACCGTAAAAAAAGTGTAAGATTTATAACTAGGCAATATTGTTTACTTTTTATTGAGGTTTAAGCTTAAGTATCATTTCCGAAAACGGAAAAAGATTGAAACTTCGCCTCAATAAAACTACTTAAAGGTATTGGCAACCGTAATACCTATTTAGCAACTGAAATAAACAATAATTACGATTTGTTTTATGAGACTATTACTATTAATTAAAAAATAAAAATCAATTAGTAGATTTTATAGATTGTCATCCATCCACCATCACTATTTTTGGGAATCAAAAGTTTTGACTTAACTTACCAATCCTAGAATTCGACGTTCCGTTGTGATTACATAAATCCCAGCTGGAAAGTGTTATAAATATTATTATTTATTACTATTAATCAAAAATACAAACTACTAAACTTCCATCACTGTTACATGTCATTGTAATCGAGAAATTTAAAGTAAGGGAGAAATTTAAAGTAAGGTTATTTAGGTAGTAGTTTTTTTAAACACCACTGTTTCGTAGCCTAAGAAAATTATTATCTTATTGATAAAATATTTTTAAACAATGTTAAAAATATACTTACTCGACTTTAACAAGTCCAGTAAGTGTATTTTTTATATTATTTAATATCGGGTGTAGCCCCCCTCGTTATCAATAACTGCCTGTAATTGGGAACGCATTGATGTTATTAAATTTGAACATAAATCTGAACCACGAATACTTTCCCATATTTTTAAGCAATGTGCTTCCAACGCTTCCGGGGTCCTTTCATTTTTATTATCCCAGCGTTGGACAATAACACCCCATACATTTTCAATCAGATTTAAATCCGGTGATCTAGCAGGCCAGGAAATAACTTTAATATTATTTTTGTGTTTTCCAAACCATTCTTTGACATTACGCGAACGGTGTATAGGACAATTATCTTGCACAAACGACACCAACGGCAAGTCTGCTTCTGGATACACATTTCGAACTGTAGGTAACATGGTCTCCTCCAACACTTCTACATAATGTTCACTATTTG